>JADBJO010002738.1:145000-147500 GCA_016801955.1 Conus betulinus
AAACGTCGATACATTACAACACACAACAGAGATGCCGATTCATTTTTTTTTTTAAATAAAAGGGGGGGACCCTCTCTCTCTCTCTCTCTCTCTCTCTCTCTCTCTCTCTCTCTCTCTCTCTCTCTGTCAGTCTCTCTCTCTCTCTCTCTCTCTCTCTCTCTCTCTCTCTCTCTCTCTCTCTCTCTCTCTCTCTCTCTCTCTCTCTGTCTGTCTTTTCATCATACTCTCTGGTCTTTTTTTTTTCTTTCTTCTTTTTTGACAAAGGTTCTCATCCAATTAATTGTTGCATTTTTTCATGTATTTTTGTTTGATTTGCTTTTCACTATAGTCGATTTTTGTGTTCTTGCCCAGAGGGCTGGATGTGAAAAACGTATTCATACTTACTCAACCCTCTTAAAATAAAAAAATTCGTTCGTTCTCTCTCTCTCTCTCTCTCTCTCTCTCTCTCTCTCTCTCTCTCTCTCTCTCTCTCTTTCCTTTTTCTTTGAATTGCACTCTCCCATTTCCGACGGATTAAAAAAAATCAGGCAGACTGATTTCCCGCAGCCATCATAACATGATAGAGTGCCATTCAACAGGTTTGGCTGCTGCTGCTGCTGCTGCTGCTGCTGCTGTGAACAAACAAATCGATAGGGAAATGTACCCCACATCTAAAAACACACCACATGGGATGAAAAGACTGGCCACGCAAATCATGCTGGCTTAGGGAGAGATCTGGAAATCAATAGATGGGAAGAGAGAGAGAGAGAGAGAGAGAGAGAGAGAGAGAGAGAGAGAGAGAGAGAGAGAGAGAGAGAGAGAGAGAGAGAGACAATACGTTTAGGTTGCTGTCAACGTGATTCCCAAGTTTATCATCGGAATGGCGGTGCTATTCGAATTTTTTTCTCTCTCTTTTTTTTTTCTTTTCTTTTTTATTTTATTTTATTTATTTATTTTTTTTATTTTTTTTTTTTTGCTGTTTAAAAAACGTCAAAGGATAAGCAACCATCCATCATTTCGGTTTGAAGAAACACCACAAAATGAACCTAATCGGCTTTTTCCTTTCTGTAAATGCTAAGACAATACCATTTGATAAGAAAAGGTTGTCTCCACCCAATAGCCCTTCTTCTTTAGTGTAGATCTGCCCACATGTTAAAAATCTGACGTCACAAACTTTACCTTTATACAGTCTTTCACGCAGGTCAGTCACAGAGAAAGAGAGAGAGAGAGAGAGAGAGAGAGAGAGAGAGAGAGCGAGGCAGACAGACCGAAAGACAGAGACAAAGATACAGAGAGACAGACAGACAGAGACAGAGAGAAAGACAGAAAGATATCAGAGAGACAAACAGACAGATAGAGACAGAGGCAGAGAGACAGATACATATAGAGAGACAGAGAAAGACAGACAGAGAGAAAGTAGGTCAATTGAAGCCACTGTCCTTCATAAAGGAACATCACTTATGATCAATTTCATCAATGAAAAACTGAACAATATACATACATGTTTTTATACTTTATAAAAACATTATCAAAATCACTTGTGTCATTTTCACTTCAGTTGATCTACGCTCCAACATAGGAGCGTGTCTCAGATGAAGCCTTGTACAAAAAGAAATGTGGATGCCGCTCTTTCGTTGTTGCGTGCCCAAACGGAAGCTAGGTCACCACAGACTGGGAAATGCCATTTTAAGTAATACCGTCTTCTTCAACATTCAGATCATTTACATGAAGTTATCAAACAAACTGAACCTCATCTTCTTCGCTCTGGGTTCATCGGGCAAAATCGATCAATGTTATTGTAATGTCAGAAATTAGGATTGTACTGAGCAATGTTAGAGACACCGAGCAGAGAGAGAGAGAGAGAGAGAGAGAGAGAGAGAGAAGGAGACAGACAGACAGACAGACAGACAGACAGGAGACAGACAGACAGACAGAGACAGAGAGACAGACAGAGACAGACAGACAGACAGACAGACAGGCAGGCAGGCAGACAGGCGGACAGACAGACAGACAGACAGTGTGTGTGTGTGTGTGTGTGTGTGTGTGTGTGTGTGTGTGTGTGTGTGTGTGTGTGTGTGTGTGTGTGTGTTGGTAAAGTTCCCTTTCAGAAATCGAATGGTTCTAGATCCCCCTCTAGAATTATACAGAATTTAGTTATGCTAAAACGTTGTTGCACTTTGTTAGATGATCTATATAAAAGCATGCAATGCTTACGTATATGTTGGAATACGTGTATGCATAGTGTAATCTTATCCATATGTAAACTTACGATTGTGGTTTCCATACACGTCTGAGCTGAGATAAAAGGAAGAAGACGCTGATTTCCCCATTACTTCATAAATTTTTGTTTCTTTCCATTTTTAAGGGCAAAGTGCAACCTAGCCCATTGTGCCCCCCCCCCTCTCTCTCTCTCGCTCCCTCCCCCCCCCCCCCCCCTCCCTCTCTCTCTCTCTCTCATCAAGAGTGTCTTTATGATGTATACTGCTATTTACACCAAGCTACACGATTTCCCGAATTTTTG
>JADBJO010002738.1:160000-167500 GCA_016801955.1 Conus betulinus
TCTATTAATAGTTGGCACGAGATGAAGAGTAACTTCCCACGATTTAAAAAAAAAAAAAGAAGACATGGAAAATTAACATCTTTCGATTTCACTAGGTTTGTTACTCCATGAAAACACATATTTCTTTTATATCTATCAATTTGAAACAAAAACCTCAGCGTTCACGTTCTGTGAAAAATGTGTAATGCTTCAGCTGAACAGCTTCTATGCACTGTCGATTCGTGCCAAAATCTGATGGGTTTATCCGTGAACTGCACTGCATCTTTTCATCAGGTCTGGTTACACAGATTGAGCTACTTTTGCGAAATGAATTTGTACCAATTGCTGAACAGATCTTGGATCCACCGTTTGATCCAGATTAACACCATTCATCTGCTCCACAATTGATCCAGATTCACACCGTTCATCTGCTCCACAATTTGTCTGTTGCGGCACACTAACTGACCCAGCCAGCTCAGCTCTTAACTGGATGTTATACTCAAAACTGGATTTTGACTTGCTTTCGAAGTATTTTAAAAGCACCTATTTTACTGTATAATATGTAAGTTTTGATTGAATCGAACGAAGAAAATGAGCAGTGTTTTACGTGTGAAAAATACCAGTCGAGTACACGCTTGCACATGCTCGAGAAAGACAGAGCATATCAGTTTCTATCTGCTGAGCACGAAAAAAATCATGGCAACGTTTCACTTTCCGTTTGTGTTCTTGAGGAATACTACCTGTCTGAACGAGGCAAAAGACCAAAACCAAGTGAGTTGGTGGTCAAGGTCATAAGGGAGTGCTTACTATTTTAGATTTATTCTTGTCCAGTTAGTACCAAAGCCAAATTCATGCAAAAACAGTTCGTCCCTGGGCCATAGTCCATCTTAAAACAAGGCTAAGTAGTGTTCTTATCTTTGTGTAATCTTGACTGCAGACAAGAAACACACATACTCGAGTAAAAACATAGCTTCTGGGGGGGGGGGGGGGGGGGGGGGGGGGGGGGGGGGGGGGGGGGGGGGGGGGGGGGGGGGGGGGGGGGGGGGGGGGGGGGGGGGGGGGGGGGATGGGGACAGTAATTCAACCCATCGCTAGCACATGATCCTTTTCTTTTTTCTGCCACCTTGTCTGAAGTAAAGCTGATCGAGGAAGTGTTCGCTACTGCTTTTCCATTGATACATTATCTTCATAAAAGAGACAGGATTCGAGATTCACGATGAATTAATCTGTGACCCCTGTTGGGGTTGGTGGATTTCAGATTGAAGCATAAAATGGCTTCCTTCAGCATAGCATCCACATTTAAACAATTCACTGACCGTGTGAAAAAAAAATAATAATAAAATCGCAACAATGTATTAATCTTAGCAGCGGTTCCTTGTTTGCAGAAAACAAGTTTCGATATCAGAATAGTTTTCTGGATACACATAGGTATGAGGCAGCATTATTTTCAGGTATCAGAGTGTGTGGGACATTCCATAATAAAATGAAACTGATCTCTAGCGGAATTCATTTCGTATTGATGGCAAATACAAATTTTGCTTAGAACAGCATGAATTGTTCCTGTCTTGGTAGGCAGACAATGATTGTTACATCCACATTGAAACTCTGAAATCTTGTGTGAAAAAGATCAATTTTCCCTGCTTCTCTTTTTTTTAAATATAATCTTGATAATGTAGGAACAACATACATTTTCTGTCTGCTGCTATGCTTCCAGCTATAGACATGTTTTCCTTAAAAAAAAACACTCTGTCAAAGAATGAGTAACATCCTGAAAAATTAATCCATGTTTGAAGGCATTAGTGATTCCCAAATGCAGCGCAAACCTGCTTCAGCCAGTTTAATGGACAAAGAGACTTACAGTTTTACTGGCACAGCCCCTTGCAAACAGCGTTGGGATATGGAAAAGCGTGGAGTAGCACTGCACTAAATTTAGTGATTTGACTCGCCCTCTTTGCCATGAAAACATTCTTCTGTCGAGGGCACCCGGTACGATAAGGACCTATCAGACGATGGGTGTGATTTATGGTGCAGAAGTAGCGTGCTATTGGCCTCAGCAGAGGATCGAAACACACACACGAGTCGCATGTGACCGTACAGCACCTGCAAGCACGGTCTCCTAAAGTAAGGACCTTAGCAGATTATATGTCACACTGTACATGATGTATGGTCCGTGGGGATCAGTTTCGAAATGAACAATGCGGTGGATCTTTGGCTTCTTGTGGCTGTAAGACAACAAGGAGATTGGGGAAGGTGATGCTTGTATGATTAGGATAAGACTGGTTCAGAAACTAGGAAGAACCATTATTGAAACCTTCAAGCTAAAACAGGTTAAGCATACGGAGAACATGTCATTGTATGAGTTACTGATGTCATTGTCGACACATGAAATAAAACGAGGAACTTGAAATCTGAATAACTACTGCTAGCCATTTTCCAAAGTATGCTGCGTTAAATGAAAAACACTAATCAAGAAAGACACATTCTTAATTTTCAATCTACGTTCGGTCTGTGTGTTTTAAAAGGCGGTTCAGGAATCAAGTGTTTATAAGAATAGTTGATGATCTGTGATTCGTTGATTCGTTTGCAGTGCACAAGATTTAAGCTGTCTGCACTTTTATACATTATTATTATTAATACCCCTAAAATTAATACATGCATGAAGCCAACACATACCTCCACTGGTCCCAGCACTCGCAAAAATCCGTAAGGGGCAAAGAAAAGATGAACTGTTTACCAGCCTTCCCCTCCTCTGACAGCTTTGGTCGAGTACTTGTGTTGGAAATAAGCTCTTCCTGGTTCACCCAGCAATGGTGTCTACCCACCTTTATCTCTGCCTGCCCTCTCTCAAATTTTCCCTGCGCTGGTCCTTGGGAAGACGGTCGTAGAGAGTCAGCTTGGTCGTGCTACATGTCCATAGGAATTCGGCCTTGTCTTTTATTTCTCTTCCTAACAGGTCTTCATACTCGTCGTTAGCGTATACGCCGGCGAACGAAACTCTCCTTGAAGTTACTTTCTACCGCCGAGAGTTTGACAGGTACGTGGTTTTCATCCAGACCTTGTGTCCAAGACTACTGCAAGGGGCACATTGTCAAAGAGACATCCCAAAGGCAGACTAATGAAGAAGAAAAGGCTGATTGGACTATTCACAACCCTACCCTGTTGCGCGTGAATAGAGAGAAGGTTGCTGGGGATTTTTTGCCTTTGAAACAGTCGTAATCAGAACAATCCCAACAACAAACGAAAAGCAGGTTGGAATGGCATTGGGGGGAACACAAACCTGTGACAAAATCGAACGAGTTTTTATATCTATCTTTCGAATCAAATATTGAGTGAAAACGTTTTTTTTTTTTGTTGTTTTTTTTTTTTTTTTTTGCCGGAGGAAGTTAATGTAGGTACAGACTGAAAAAGATGTTCGTTTGTTTGCTTGCTTTTTTTTTTGTTTGAGACTGAGAGAGTCATTTCCCATTTACTTCTTTAGCATTCAGGCAACAAAACACCAACCAACACTATTTTCTAGATACTTGTAATATTCCATCTAATATATCGCTTCATGGACAGTAACTCCACAGAGTTCATGTTCAGTGGAAACTTTGTAAACATCTCGCTAGTGGATCCTGGATCCGTAATTTGGTATGGATCTGGCACCATGGATCAAAATTAAAACAGAGAAAATTCGTGCTTGGGTCAGACTCTGTCTTCCATCCAATTTCGGACATATTCGGTGCATTATTTTTGCACAATCGAGTTGACAGATAGACAAACAAACAAGCAAACAAACGGACGGGGGCGAAACTGCTATCCATATTGTAGAGTGACCTGTCAGTATCAAGCCGCCTGGGTTCACACACTAGCATCTGTTGTGAATTGCGGGGGTCAAAATATCCAAACACGGCATCAAAGCAACCTATTGATCTGGTCTGACGCACGCAGTGCCTTCCAGTCAGCCACGAAGCCGAAACGGTTTGGTTCTCCTCCTTTTTACCCTTATTTTCTTTCCACTGCGCGCATGCATGCACACACGCACGCAAAACACACACACACACACACACACACACACACACACACACACACACACACACACACACACACATACACGCACACACTCACTCACTCACGCACGCACGCACGCACACGCACACATGCACGCACGCGCGCGCGCCCACACACACACACACACACACACACACACACACACACACACACACACACACCACACACACACATGTATTCATCAGCCTCACTTCATGCAGATATTCATCATTCCTTTCTTTTAACGTCAATTTCAGTTTAATTAAGACGTCATATATTCTGCATCAATCCTCATAGCTCCGACTTCCCGTATCATATCCTCTATATCCCTGCCCCTTTTCCCATCTCCTTGACAGTCGTGTAATTATTAGCCCTTGAGGTCCGTAATACTTCGTCAGTAGTGCGTAGTGTACGCTCCAATCATTTCTGTTATTATTCTTGCCCTTCTCCCTCGGAATCGTCATCATCAGGAGATTCACCGTATTTATCATTCTCGTCATGACTATAGTCACTATTTCTAACTACTACTACCACTAGTAGTAGTAGTAGTAGTGCTGCTGCTGCTGATACTTCTACTACTACTACTACTACTACTACTACTACTATATCACCACCACCACCACGAATTCTTCTACCACTACTAATATCATTGTTATTGTTATTATCACGACAATTATTTTTACAAACATCGTCATCATCATTACCATCATCATCATCATCATCATCATCGTCTCAAACATCAACATCATTATCACCATCGTGACTGTTCCTTGTCTCTTTATCCCTGTACATCATCATTACTCTTCGACGTCATCATCTTGTCCTTCACCTTCCTGCACTGATTTTCGCTTTTTTGTTTGGTTGCTCTTTTCTTTTTCTTTCACAAATAAACAAAAGATGTTGTCAATGCGTGTGTCAACAGAACCTTCGGAATCTGCGCCCTGAGCATTCAGACAATGCCCAAAGGATCGTTTGCATTGTGGTGGTCCCCCTTCTCACCCACCCCAACCCCTCGCCATCTCCACCGTCCCATCCTTGCTCACACCCCCACTCATCAGAGAGTTGATAGAACTGGGTGGTTTCAAAGAGGCCAAGACACATGTAAACATGTCTGGCCCGTACCAATTTCAAATTTTGGTGTGTCATTGGGTTTACTCTCTCTCTCTCTCTCTCTCTCTCTCTCTCTCTCTCTCTCTCTCTCTCCCTCTCTCTCTCTCTCTCTGTGTGTGTGTGTGTGTGTGTGTTTGTGTGTGTGTGTGTGTGTGTGTGTGTGTTGTGTGTGTACACACGTCTCTCTCTCTCTCTCTCTCCTCTCCTCCTCTCTCTCTCTCTCTCTCTCTCGTCTCTCTCTCTCTCTCGGTGAAAGGGATGTTGAGAACGGAGAGCAAAGCTTGATCAGTTACAAGCGTATAATGTTCCTATCTTCTCTTTCTCTTTCTGTTAATGTACACAAACACACACACCACACACACACACACACACACACACACACACACACATATATATATATATATATATATATATATATATATATATTATATATATACATATATTAAATGTATTACCAACAGTTAACTGTAAACCATGGGATCGAAGTGCACTGGTCAAAATAAAAGAAGGCGAGGAAGGAGCAGAGGGGGAGGAGGAGGAAAAGGAAAGGAAGACGACAAAGAAGAGAAGATGAAGAGAAGATGAAACAGAAGAAGAAGAAAGAAGACAAGAAAAAGAAGGAAAGAAAAGAACGAAGAAGAAGAAGAAGAACAAAACAACAACAACAACCACAACAGAAGAACAAGAAGAGAAGAAGAAGAAAACAAGAACAAGAGAAGAATAAGAAAAGGAGGAGGAGGAAGTGGAGGGAGGAGGGTGAGGAGGAAGGAGGAGCAACGAGGAGGAAGGAGAGGAGAAGGAGAGGAGGAGTGATAGGAGGAGAGGAGAGAGAGGAGGAGAGAGATAGATGAGGGGAGAGAGAGAGGAGAGACTAGTCGGAGAGAGAGGGGAGAGAGAGGTTGTATTCCCCACCTCCCCCTACACTCCACTTCCACGAAGCACCCCTTTCTAGCATTGCCAGAAAGAGAAAGAGAGAACGAATGATGAACATTATACCCTTGTAACTGATCAAGCTTGCAAGCAAGCTTCTTTCCCTCCGTTCAAACATCCATTTCACCTTCTGCTTCAACAAGATGAATGTTATCTGCAAAAGCTAGAGGTCAGGAGGGAAATCTGCTTCCAGTGCATCGTCATTATGTTGTTTTCTCCCCTTGCATGTAACCATAAAAAAGTAGAGTCCGCTTGATTGGGGCACAAACTAATCGCAATGATCATCATTGTCTGTTCTGATCAGCTCATGACAGGGTACCGGACAGGCTCTGTTTCAGTTTTGTACTGGCAGTTTATTAGTGTTGTGTGTGTGGTGTGGTGTGTGTGTGTGTGTGTGTTGGGTGTGTCGGATGGATTGTGTGTATGTTTGTGTGCTGTGTGTGTGTGTGTGTGTGTGTGTGTGTGCGTGCGTGCGGGCGTGCGTGCGTGCGGTGTATCTGCGTGTCTGTGTGTCTATGATGCGGTGTTTGTGTAGGAGAGTAAGGAGAGTGAGTGGGTCAGTCAGTCAGTTAGTGAGTTATGAGACTGAACAGGGAGGAGAGATAGAGAGAGAGAGAGAGAGAGACGAGAGAGAGAGCGGAGATGAGAGACGGAGAGAGAGAGAGAGCGAGAGTGTGTTGTGTGTAAGGTATGTATGTGGTTTGTGTGTGTGTGTGTGTGTGTGTTGTGTTGTGTGTGTGTGTGTATGTGGTGGTGTGTGTGAGTGTTGTCGTGCCCGTATGTTTCTGTGTGTCTCTGTGTGGATCTTGCCAGTGTTCGCCTGTGTGTGAGAGAGAGCGAGATAGAGATAGGAGAAAAAGAGAGAACGCAGTTTTGTTGTGTGTGTGTGTGCCGTGCGTGCGTGCGTGCTCGTGCGTGCGGCGTGCGTGCGTGTATCTGCATGTCTGTGTGTCTATGACGTGTGTGTAGGAGAGACGTGAGAAGAGTCGAGTGAGAGGGTCAGCAAGTCAGAGTAGTGAGTTATTGACAGATGGGAGAGAGAGAGAGCAGAGAGAGAGAGAGAGTGAGTCGTGTGTTGTTTGTTTTGTTGTGTGTGTGTGTTGTGTGTGCTCTTGTGTGTGTGTGGTGTTGTGTGGTGTGTGTGTGTGTGTGTGTGTGTGCCTGAGTGTCTGTTGTGTGTCTGTGTCTGTGAGAGAGAGAGAGATAGATAGAGAGAGAAAGAGATTAGAGCGCTTGTGTGTGTGTGTGTGTGTGTGTGTGTGTGTGTGTGGTGTGTGTGTGTGTGTGTGTGTGTGTGTGTGTGTGTGTGCGAGCGCCGCGCGCGATGCGCGCGCGCCTCTCTCTGTAAAACGTATCCTCTCCTCCTCTCTCTCTCCTCTCTCTCTCGCTCCGCCTCTCCTCTCTCTCTAACTCGCTCTCTCCTCTTCTCTCCTCTCACACACACCCACACAC
>JADBJO010002738.1:177500-182500 GCA_016801955.1 Conus betulinus
TCGCAGCAACACCTCAGCTTCTTTTATCGTTTCTGGAAATCCTCAGAATTCCACGCGCAAGTTTTGTCACTCTGGAATGCCACGATCACAACACAGGTCTACCTTCCAAAGGATGGAAACGGAATCATGCAAGGATTCAGTTTCTGTCTCTAGGCATCGTGATCTCTATCACACACGCTCCTCTAGTTCAGTGTTCGGTCCATCCATCATCGATCTCCTCACACACTGCCCTTTATTCTCGCGTCAGTGTACTGCTGCCCTTTTTCGAGAAAACCAATCAACATCTACAGGAACGCACCAGCAGTCGAACATTCGTCTGTTGATTTCGGTCCAATTGGCTTTTTTTAAAATCGCGAGGAATATCGATTTTTTTTTTTTCTCAAGCTCGTATTATTCAAGGAAAAAAAGCTCTCTCTCAGATGCGATCTGACATTCTAGTTTCTGTGGATTCTCTCATGTACACGATCTGATCCTGCGATGTCTATCCGTCGTTGCATGTTAGTCATTCATTCCTGTTCCCTTGTTTCATCTGCCTCTTGCTCACTCTCCTCCTAAACAGACGCAAGCCAATGATACACACAAGACAATGAAGAATAAAGGGAAAAGAGAATTGCAAGAAAAAAAAGACGGTAAAATAAAAAGGTACAAAAGGACGACAAGATGGAGAGAAAAATGAGAGAATAAGAAAAAGACAAGAAGAAAGATAATGGGCAGAGAAACTTAAGCGCGGAAAATTTACGAACAACCTAAAGAACACATGAGCATTGTAAGAAATAAACGAACGAAATCAACGACAAAAGTATTACTTAAACAATTTGATTAACTTGAGGCAGGGATGAAGTTGAAAATTACTGTCACAAAGGACAGCTGACACAAACGAAGATCAAGTGTGTGTGTGTGTGTGTGTGTGTGTGTGTGTGTGTGTGTGTGTGTGTGTGTGTGTGTGTGTGTGTGTGTGTGTGTGTGTGTGCGTGTGTGTGTAGAAACAGAGAAAGAGACAGACAGACAGACGAACAGAGAGAGCGACATGACAGAGAAAGACAGGATCAGAGAGAGAGAGAGAGAGAGAGAGAGAGAGAGAGAGAGAGAGAGAGAGAGAGACAGACAGACAGACAGACAGACGGACAGACAGACAGACACAGAGACAGAGGGACAGAGATACAGACACACACACACACACACACACACACACACACACGCACACACACACACACACACACACACACACACACACATATATATATATATATATATATATATATATATATATATATATATATATATATATAAACAATTGAAATAAACACATAACTGCATGTGAAATATGAAACTCGCTGAGCAACATACCCGTCCACATGAAAACTAACAGCAATGATAAAAATTGAAACAAACACAGTCCAGCAACAACGTCTATCAAATACGTTAAAAGAAAAAAACATAAACAAATGAATAAAGCACTTGTCATATTTCACCCTTAGGGATGGCCACCTAATCTTGATAGTGTCCAACCCCCACCCCACCCCCCACTCCTAGCTCTGCCCCATTCATCCTTGTCCATTCCATCTTAAACCTCTGCCCACGCCCCATCCAAAAAACTCTCTCCCCCATGACAAGGGTCAAGGAGCACCCCACGAACACATGATGGACGGAAGAAGAGGATGTCCCCAGGGTCTTGCTGTGATGGATGCAGGGGACGTAAATATTTCGCTGACTAGACTGTTGTATTGAGGTACTAAACGTCAGACTGCCACCCCCTCCCTCAGCCTCCATGCGCACAGAACGTTGGTCAGACATCCTGGTGTCCGAAACCGCGTAATGGCCACCAGTTGTGACGTTCACGCGCATTCTCGCACTGGCGGATCCGGCGTTTTATGTGAGACAGGCTTTATCGTGTTTCTGATGAACAGGCGGTTTAGGTGAGATAAGCTGAAAGGCCAGACACTGCAAGATAAAGGTTGATCAGCATTGCATCCTGATCATGACGAACGACATCGTTCATGACTTTGGCGACAAAGATAACGATGACGGCTCCTGTCTGTCGGGTGTTGCTTACTGTGGGCCTCTGACCAGCCAGAGGCACAGGAGACCTGACGTGCGATGGTCACGCTCTATGTGCGTAATGGTAATAACAACGATGATTGTGATGGATATCAGCATAATGACGTCAGACTGCCACCCCCCTCCCTCAGCCTCCATGCGCACAGAACGTTGGTCAGACATCCTGGTGTCCGAATTCGTAATGGCCACCAGTTGTGACGTTCACGCGCACTCTCGCACTGGCGGATCCCGACAGGCTTTATCGTGTTTCTGATGAACAGGCGGTTTAGGTGAGATAAGCTGAAAGGCCAGACACTGCAAGATAAAGGTTGATCAGCATCCTGATCATGACGAAACGACATCGTTCATGACTTTGGCGACAAAGATAACGATGACGGCTCCTGTCTGTCGGTGTTGCTTACTGTGGCCTCTGACCAGCCAGAGGCACAGGAGACCTGACGTGCGATGGTCACGCTCTATGTGCGTAATGGTAATAACAACGATGATTGTGATGGATATCAGCATAATGACGTCCGCTACACCCATGATGTGGAATCATAATGTCAGGGTTGGTCTTGAAACTGCATTCTATGTACCAAGACCGTTTCTGGCACTGAGCACAGAGACAGGTAATACCAGGCGAAAAGGAAACGCATTTCACCCCAACATTTCAACTATAATTAAAAAAAGGGAAAAAAAAAAAACAACAACCACAACAACAACAACAACAACAACAGACAAATAAAAACTATGAACGCTGTTCGAACCCTAAGACCAAACGATGTATAGAGTTGGAAATGGCTTTGATCTATATTCTTGCTGCTAAACAGTCCCAACAACGAGTGAAATGAGCGGCAGACTGATCTCAATCACCAAAATAATTGTACACAGCTCAAGGAATCACATATTCCGTCAAAAAGGCTTGTATAAGTCATGTGATTAAAAGAGACACTGATACGAACAAACTTTACACAACCTGGTCTCTCATTTAGTTCCTACTTGTTTAAAAATCAACCCAACCTTCGATACAAACAAAGAATCTGTTGTAGTTCAGGGTTACATGTCAACGGAAAAGTCTTTTCCCAAGTTCTGTTGTGGCTTTTTCTGTCCCTGACTAAACTAGTCACATACCTTTCACAATTCGCACTAGGCTATGTATTTTGAAGCTTCGCGATAGGGGTGAGTACATAATTATGATTAATTAAATCCATTAAAGACAGCGAGAAGGGCCATTCTGCATTTGTGTATGGTAAACAGAACACAGTTTCGAAAGGAAACATGCGGAACATGTGCTTGTTCACACTCCCATTCATGAGAGTTCTAGACGTCACTGTGGTTTTGATTCTACCGTGAACCGACTTTAAGGAGGAAATAACGTCGTCTAGCTGGCACTGTGATATGTGATTCTTCCTCTTAGCATTCTGCGCCGACATACATATATAAAAGTCTGATACGTACATAAAGCCCACGAGTATTTCCTTACATGCCTAATGAGAGAAGCCTGCGTCCATGTTTGATCGTGTGTCTCCTTGGCTGCATATTTCAAACGCCACAGATACGATCGACTGTTTTTGATTAGTTTTATTCCACATACTTCATTACCAGCCACGACAGTGAATGCCGTATTAAGACCGTGAATTCTGATCTACCTCTTTTTTTTCTAAAATAGGTTCAGCGTATTTTCAGACCGCAAACCAAACCATTCGAACAGCAACATCCTACGACACTCATAATTGCCTCAGCATCTATTGCAAATTCGGAACAATTCCAAACATTCTGTTTATATTGCGATGAAGATGATGGTTGCTACGGCCTTGTCAGATCCAGTACCGAAACAGACCGACTTAATTTGATCGGCGCGTAAGAGAGTGAGATAACGTCACAGATGGTGCAATGGTGTAGGGTTGTCCACTCTTGGCACCCCCTAGTCTTACGCAACCCCACCCCCCTCCATCCCACGCACAAACCCCTCTATGCCCGTTTAGGCTTGGGAACTCTAACAGTACTACGACAGCCAGCGCTCTTCCAGCATCGCTTGTGACTGGTGCGGCAGTCCCGACAGCTAGCAAGCAATGCTATTTGTTGATTACATTCAGCTGTAGTGTGTGACAGCATGCTTTCTTTTTCAGTTTTCGCTTTATCAGAGCCCAGCCGACCATACAGAGCCCTCACCTAGCTGTCGCGGCCACAAAGGAACACACACAAAAGTCTTGTCTTCAAAAACACGCATCAATAACAAACAGAACAAAGCGATGTTAAAACATAAAAGCAAGAAATTCATGACAGAAAATCCATTGACAATGTACAGGCAGGAAAAGACTGGGCCGTGATGAAGGCGCCAGCTATTCCGCTTAATTTATCACAGCCAGAAAAAAAAGAAAAAAAAACAGTATTAAATTATTGACAGACATGACAATGAAAAAGGCACATTGGTAAAAAAAAAGACGGCAGATATGGTGTTCAGTCTGAAGGATGTTAACATACACTGCCACAAGATTTCAGCCAAAAGATGGCATACTATACTTTGTTAATAGAGACTTTCAACAAGGCAGGCATATAATCGTTTTGTTTGTTTGATTGTTTGTTTTGATCGGTTGTATCAAACTCTGTAAACTGTGTGTGTTTAGTATTTTTTCTGCAGTTAGTAGGCCAAGGCATCCGACTCTGTCTCGATCAGTGCGGTGTGAAAGCACTTGTTCATAGCCTGCAAAACATCCGTTGTAATATAGTTGACCGTGTCTTCAACGAACAGGTTCATGTTCATGTTCATGCTGCCTGTACACTAGCCGACCGCAAAGCGCTGTATCAAGGTTGTCACCTCATCACAGTCACTCTACAAAGGGTTTTTTTATCACTTACCATCAAGTCATTAAAATAGATGTTCTAGAAACACGTAGATACTGCTAAAGAATCCTTCTTTCGTAAGATCTCAGATCAGATAAAAAAAAAAATCCGTTTATCTT
>JADBJO010002738.1:192500-202500 GCA_016801955.1 Conus betulinus
TCACAGTTCCGATTTCAAGCCGCTTGCCGTGTAAGCCGCCGTTATCCTCCCAGGCACTGCTGCCTCAACCGCCAATTCACATCATTTCTGTCGCCCCGTTGTGGCAGGCTAGTAATACCCCAGTGCTGCAGAGAGAGAGAGAGAGAGAGAGAGAGAGAGAGAGAGAGAGTTTCCCCTTCCCCTGTGCCCGCCTTTCTTTATTGCTCAGTGCCTAAATGGCCTGCTACGACTGTGGCAGTCGCCCATGCGACACCCCCCCCCCCCCCTGCGCCCCGCCCCCCCCCCCCCCCGGCCTGTAATTGTGCTGCCACATCCTTGCTGACTCCCCTCCTCTCTAGTCTCTCCTCCCCCTGTCCCCTTCATGTACCGTCCTCCGACACCCCCTCCCCTTTCCTCCCCCCCCCCCCCCCCCCCCCCCCCCCCGCGTGTCTCCTCTGGGGTCTGATTAAGCACATCGTCTGTGCCAAGGACAGAGAAGGAGAGGCACGGAGATGGAGAGGAGAAGGGTGGGAGTTGGATGGGGGGGGGGGGGGGGGGGGGGGGGGGGGTCGGAAGGTTTATCAAGCAACCTTTGCATCGCACATGCGCTATTAGAGCGATAATCATTTGGCTCATCTTTATGGATGAGGACCTAACTGGGTAGGCCTTCGGTGGTGAGAGGATGAGTGGGGTGGGAGGAAGGAAAAGGCTTAAAGAGGAAAGAGGCATTTTCAATCAGTTTCTTCATTTGTTTGTTTATTTTTCCTATTTTCTCAATAACTGGATGTGACAAAGTAGGGGTAATCCTGCTCCTAACATGAAACACTTAATCAGCATTGAGCTGTGTTACCTCATTGATTCGACAACTCCGCTCGTGCCAAAGGAAACGCTCGGTGTCCGTTCAGGAAAAAAAAAGAAAATTGCCCTAGGAACATCACAGCTAAGTAAAAATTCAATTCTGATTTTTTTACCCCAGTTGATCCCCACCCTTCCTCACACGGCCTGCCTCATGCAGTACTTTCCGACACTTCCACGCCGGTGCTCCTTCATCGTTTTTATTTACTCTGGTGAAGTTTCAAACTGAGAAATGAGGTGTTTGGGATGCAATTATTTGCATTCAATTGCGTTGTGCTATGCTTTGATTTATCTATTTGTCTATCTATCTACCTATTGTCCAGTCTATTGATTTGTCTACCTCAGTATGAGAACAGAAAACAGTAACAAATGAAATGGAAATAACTGCATTTAAAATGTCAGATACGTAGCCCCCCCTCTCTCTCTCTCTCTCTCTCTCTCTCTCTCTCTCTCTCTCTCTCTCCCACACACACACACACACACACACACTCACACATATACACACACACACACATACACACACACACACACACACGCACACACTACAGACAAAGAGAGAGAGAGTGAGAGACAGACAGACAGACAGATAGAGAGATGGATAGGGTACGGGGTGGTGGTTTATTCAAATAATTAAGTTGTGCAGCCGCAGAGCTACGAGTCGCTGGCTGGAGCCGCTGGTGGAGTCAGATGCTGACGGCATCAGAACCTTCTCTGTCCACACAGGAAAGATATGGCTGTATGACACAGGTCGACTGAGTAAAGCAGCGGAAGAAGAGGTATGAGAGCCGCGTCTCATTTTGATGTGCCATCAACACGGAGAACCTCCAGTAATTCATTGCCCCTGCAGTTATTACACTGTGCAACGTTAATCATCTCTCTCTCTCTCTCTCTCTCTCTCTCTCTCTCTCTCATGTCCTCAAAGGCCTGGTTGAGCACACTGTCTGTGCCAGTGACATAGAAGAGAGGACGCCGAGGTGGATAAGGAAGGAAGAAGGGTGAGAAGTGTGTGTGTGTGTGTGGGGGGGGGGGGGGGGGGGGGGGGGGGGGGGGGAGTGTGTGGAGGGCAGGTGTAAAAAGCAAAACTTGCATCACACATTGCTCTCAGAGCGACAATCATTCAGCTCATCTTTATAGATGAAAGCCTGACTGGGTAGGCCTTCAGGAGAGAGGATGAGTGTGGTGGGGAGGAAAGCGAGGGCTTAAGGAGGAAAGAGGCATTTTAATCAATTCATTCGTTTGTTTATTTATTTATTTATTTATTCATTTCTTCATCACCTGGATGTGACAAAGTAGGGGTAACCCTGTCTCTAACAAGCAGCACTTAACCCACATTGAGCTACATTACTTCACTGATGCGACAACTCTGCTCGTGCCAGAGTAAAACGTTCCGTTTCCGTTTAGAGGAAAAATTGCCCTATGGGCATCACAGCTAAGCACAAAATTCTTCCTATTGTTTTTCTCCTGTTGACGCCTGCTCTTCCTCATATCACCTGCCTCTCTTTTCACCACTTTTATTTTTCTCATTTCTGTCACTCCTACAGCCTGTGCTCCTTCATTCTTATTACCTTTGGCCAACTTTCAAACTGTGAAATGATTCATTGCGTGTGAATGGAATTGTTTCTACTCATTTGCGTTGTGGTATGCTTTTGATCTGATTGTCTGTTTATCTATCTATCTGTCTGTCTGTTGATTTGTTTATGTTATCATAAGAACAGAAACCGATAACACATGACATGGAAATAGCTGCATTTAGAACATCAGATATGTAGCCCTCTCTCTCTCTCTCTGTCTGTCTCTGTCTCTGTCTCTGTCTCTCTCTCTCTCTCTCTCTCTCTCTCTCTCACACACACACACACACACACACACACACACACACACACACACACACACACATACACAAACACACACACAGAGACAGAGAGAGAGAGAGAGAGAGAGAGGAGGGGGGGATGGATTCATAAATAATAAAATCGTCAGCCGCACAGCTACGTATCAGTCCGTGCCACTGATGGAGTGGCATGCTGACGGCATCAGGACCTTCTCTGTCCACCCGGCGAATAACTGAAAGGCTATATGATACAGGTCAACAGAGTAAAGCAGCAGAATGAGAAGTATGAGATTCGCACCCTGTTTTGATGCGCAACAGACACGGCGAACCTCCCATTAATCCGTTACCCCCTACAGTCATTACACCCTGGGAACATGAAACCATCTCTCTCTCTCTCTCTCTCTCTCTCTCTCTCTCTCTCTCTCTCTCTCTCTCTCTCTCTCCCCTGGGAGTGGGGGTGGGAGGGGGCGTCAGCATGTTGAATCGCACATGCGCTATCAGAGTGATAATCAATCATTTCATCTTTATGGATGAGAGCCTGGCTGGGTAGGCGTTCGGGGAGAGAGGAAGTGTGGGGGTGGGAGGAAGGCGAGGGTTTTTAGGGAGGAAAGAGAGGCGCATTTAATCAATTTAGTCAGTCGTTTACGTATTTACTTTTTTTCTCATTATCTGAACGTGACAAAGTAGGGGTACTCCTGTCCCGAACAAGAAGCACTTAACCAGAACTGAGCTGTGTTACTTCATTGATGCGATGACTCCGCTCGTGCCAAAGGAAACGTTCCGTTTTCCCTTAGGAAAGAGAAAGATGTCTGGGGACATCACAACCTAACCAAACAATACTCATCCTGTCCTCCTTTTCCTGTTAATCCCCACTCGCCTCCCACCGCCTGGCTCTGTTCACGGCTTTCTCCCCCTTGTCTTAATCCCACCGCTGTGCTCCAGCGTTGTAGTTATGCTGGTCAAATTTCAAACTGAGAGATGCATTTTGGTTGTAATAGTTTGCACTCGTTTGCGTTGCGCTACGTTTTCGGTCTGTCTGTCTCACTATCTCTCTTTTTTTTTTTATCTATCTATCTGTTGCCCAGTCTATTGACATTCAATCTTTCTTATAATGAGAGCATAAAACAATAACAAATGGAATGGAAATAACTGGATTTAAAAATGTCAGATATGTAGCTCTCTCTCTCTCTCTCTCTCTCTCTCTCTCTCTCACACACACACACACACACACACACACACACACACACACACACACACACACACACACACACACACCACACAACATGCACACACACACAGATAGGTGGGGGTGGACTGATAGTCCAATAATAAACTCGTCCAATTGCAGAGCTACGGGTCATGAGTTCGAGCCACCGGTGGAGCCCGATGTTGACGACATTAGGACCTTCTATGTCCACCCAGCAATAAAATGGCTATATCATATACCGTCAAACAGAGTAAAGCAGCTGAAGGAGAGATATGAGAACCGCGTCCATTTTTAACGTACCATAAGCATGGCGGGCCTCCAGTACTTCATTGCCCCTACAGTCATTACACTGTGGAACGTTAATCATCTCTCTCTCTCTCTCTCTCTCTCTCTCTCTCTCTCTCTCTCTCTCTCTCTCTCTCTCTCCCTTTCTGTCGCTCTCTGTCTGTCTGTCTGTCTGTCTCTGCCTCTCTGTCTGTCTGTCTCTCTGTCGTCTCTATGTCCCTGTCTGTCTCTCTGTCGCTCTCTGTCTGTCTGACTCTCCTACCCCCTCCCCCCCCCCCCCCTCTCTCTCTCTCTCTTCACTCCCACGTCTTGTCTGTCATCTCTCTCTCTCTCTCTCTCTTCTCTCTCTCTCTCTGGCTGTCTGTCAATGTCACTGTGTGCCAATTCATCTATACATATAAATTATCCATCTGTCTATCTATGTATCACTGTATATATTTATACATCGTAGAGACAGCACTGATATAGCCCTTTGCGGTCGTCTGGGCTATAAGCAACATTACCTTACCATATCTGTCCCATCTCTCTCTCTCTCTCTCTCCTCTCTCTCTCTCCTCACTCTATCTCCTCTCTCTCTCTCCTCTCTCTCTCTCTCTCTCTCTCTCTCTCTCTCTCTCCTCTCCTCCCTAAATGTGAATGTGTATGTGTTTTGCGCGCGTGCGTACTCGCAAGCGTGCGTGCAAGAAATAGTTGAGGAAAATGTGTGCAGTTATAATCTAGATATCTCCGTCACAATGAGAATAACTGGGCAGAAGATCTGTTTGCATAAAAAAAAACAACAACAACAACAACAACAACAACAACAAAAAGATGGGTTAGGGAGAGAGGGCGAGAAAGGGCAGGTATGGGGTGACGGAGGAAGGAGGGGAATCAGGGAAAGGTGTGTGTGTGGGAGGGTATCAGGATAGAAAACAAGATAAAGCATTCAACAGCAGCGATATGGAATCAGCTGAACGAAGTTCTTGGGACCGACCTATTTCACTACGCAAGCGGAATTATCTTCAGTGTCGTGACAGTCACAATTGCGTAAGCATCATATAGAAGGTCTGATGAAAATGACTGGGTAAACGACCAAAAACTAGGAACTAGATAGTGTAATTTTTTAGCTCTCTCTCTCTCTCTCTCTCTCTCTCTCTCTCTCTCTCTCTCTCTCTCTCTCTCTGTCTGTCTGTCTCTCTCTCTTGTTGAAACATTGGCCTGCACGATTTGTGGAAAGCTATGTACTTCTGGCGACTGCTAGAAATGTGAACAATTTACCTTTTTTATTTTTGTTTTGTTTTTGGTTTTGTTTCATTCATTCTTTCTTTCTTTCTTTCATTGTGTGCAAGACTCACTGGCTTTGCTAGTTATGACCCACTTATGCTGTCTTATAGAGACTCTCCAGAGATAATGATCAACGTGTCCAGGAAAGCTCGGTCCAGGGCTTCCCATTGCAACCAGCCGAAGGTAAAGGATTATGCGGAATACACAGACAGGAAAGTCATAAAGGACTACGTGGACAACACACACACACACACACACACACACACACACACACACACACACACACACACACACACACACACGTGTGAATCAGAAGGCCAGTGCGGATAGCACAGACTTCTGCTCAGTTTTAAACGGTGTTTGCTGTCAACATCTGGAGCGTAATATCAGCACATTTACACCTAATAAGACCCCCCCCCCCCCCCAAAAAAAAAAAAAAATAATAATAAATAAATAAAATAATGATAATAATAAAGAAATAATAATAAATAGATAAGATAAGCAGAAATAAATAATGAAATAAAATGAAATAAAAATAAAAAAAAAATAAATAATAAATAAAAAAATAAAATAAACAAACAAAAATAGATAAATGAAGATAAAAACAAAGCAGTAAATAAAAAAAGTAAATAAATATACACAAGTAAATGAATAGAGAGAAAAAAAAAAGCAAAAGTGAAGACAAATGTATTATTTTTCAACACATTTACGACGATAATGAAAACTGCGTTATCTACCAATTTTTAAAAACGGGAAATCAGCGCCAAATTTGAATGGTCCGTCATTGGGGGTGCATCCCATGTTTCACCCAAAGTTTCATGAAAGTCGAGCATTTGTTTTTTCCGATGACAGGTAGACAAAACTGAAAATTGTCGGTTAAAGCATGACGTCTTTAAACTATGCATGAGGGTGGAAAAGTTGCATGGGAGATGCAACAACAGAGAGAGAGAGAGAGAGAGAGAGAGAGAGAGAGAGAGAGAGAGAGAGAGAGAGAGAGAGTCCTCTTTTGTACGCTTTCTCCTTCCTGAACTCAGCTGTGAATCATTAGCCATCACACCGAAAAACAGATTCTCTGATTCCTCCAGGTCTGTCGTATGTGGGTCAAGGTCTGGGTTTATGCGCCGGTTATTTTTTTTCCCCTGTCCATTCTGCAATGTTGTAGGTCCATCATGGGTTTGTTTTTTTTTTTCTCTCCCGTCTTCCGCCTTCAACAGCTCCCACTGGATTTTCTTACATGGCCATACCAGCGTTTAAGTCTTAACTGATGTCATTAGCTCTTCCTACGGCTCGAGGTGCTGCTGGACGGTTTGATGCACTGGTTGATTGGCGATATGATCAGCGGATGTATTACTTAGTAGCACCATGCGGTAACGTCCAATTTCCGTGGCTTGGCCTCTGCTTCCAGATCTGCTGTGAAGGTCCATATCTGGCGTGCGTCCGGGAAAATGGAATACACCAGTGCGCGCAGGATAGTGATCTTGTGTGCCGTGGAGAGGTTATCGTCCTTCCATACAGGTTTTGTTCTGGACAGTGTTGAATTTTTTGTTCTTCCAAAGGTTCTTTGGTTTCGTTCCCACGCTGGTAATGATGGATCCCAGGTAAACGAATAGAGGAACCGATTCTAGCTTCTATCCAGAGACAATTGTAACCGCATTGATGATGGTGTTCTCGCTTTGCGTCAACTTGTTTTCGAAGATGATTTCCATACAACATTTTTTATGTCTCATCCAGTCTTTTAACAAGCATGGTGAGCTCATGTTTACCCCTTGTTAGGCATTGATGATCTGTCTGACTATCTGACTGTCTTATCTATCTGTCTATCTGTCTATCTATCTATCTATCTATCTATCTATATCTATCTTCTGACCGCTTATCTATCTATGTATCTATCTATCTATCTATCTATCTGTCTATCTATCTGCCGATCGATCGAACGATCCATCTATCTATCCACATATTTGTCTGCCTACCTGACTATTTATCTATCTATCCGTTTGTCTGTCTGTCTATCTGTCTGTCTATCCGTCTATCTAACTACGTCAAGGATAATGTGTGTGTGTGTGTGTGTGTGTGTGTGTGTGTGTGTGTGTGTGTGTGTGTGTGTGTGTGTGTGTGTGTGTGTGTGTGAGAAAGAGTGTGTGAGCAAGATGAGTGTGAGACAGAGAGAGATTGAGAGAGAGAGAGAGAGAGAGAGAGAGAGAGAGAGAGAGAGAGCTCGCGCGTATGTGCGTGTGCGTGCGTCTCTCTCTCTCTCTGTATGCGTGTGTGTTTGTGTGTGTGCACGCGTGCGTGCCTCTGTGTGTGTGCCTCTGTGTATGTGTGTGTGTGTGTGTGTGTGTGTGTGTGTGTGTGCGTACGCGCGCGCGCGCGTGGTGTGTGTGTGTGTGTGTGTGTGTGTGTGTGTGTGTGTGTGTTGTGTGTGTGTGTGCAGGTGTGAGCAGGGGAGGGGGGGGGGAGGGGCTGAGAAGGGGCTGGGGGCTGCTTTATTTTATTGTCGTTGTCGTACGTCTGCTGCACCTACTGTCTGGATATTGACGGGGTCCAACTTCAGGTCTACTGTCATTACTGTCTGGCATGTCCCTCATCACCTAGCCAACAGATGAATTGTCATGTACAGTGTTTTGTGCACCTTGCATTAGAAATGCTGTTTTCCATAGTCATTCCATTTTAGAGGTAATTGCTTCCCCTAACTTATTTATCTGTTCACTTCTGCACTTCTTCGCTTCCTTATTTTTTTTCTTCTTGTTGTTAATAGGTAGGAGATGTTGTACTTGCGAATACTGCCGTCATGTCATATTGCTATTTTTTTTTCCTCTAAGTTACTGTCAATGAACTGAACCGTTTAAAACTTTTAATGCGACCAGACACTAGCTGTTATCTCCCTTTACCCCCCGCTCCCTTTACCTGAGAGAGAGAGAGAGAGAGAGAGAGAGAGAGAGAGAGAGAGGGGGGGGGGGGGGGGTAGGGAGGAGAGTCACCTTAAACAGACGTTGCTGTCAAAAATGGATCTTCTGTTATGATCGTGATTTCCCCGTGAATGTGTCACGCGACCTTTCCTCGCGTGGCCTCTAATGGGTGTGACCTTTCATTCTTCTTGTTATTGTTCTTGGTTTTCTTCTTCATTTTCTTCTTCTTCTTCTTCTTCTTCTTCTTCTTCTGGAGTCTCCCTGTTCCAGTGTCGTCTTTTTTGTGTTTGCCATGTTTCTTTTCCAGTGTTTTTTTTTTTTCTTTTTTTTTTTTTTTTTTGCATCCTCCACTTTTTCTTTTACTTGTCCTCCCTCCCTCCCTCCCTCCTCCCCCTCTTTCTTCTGTGCATCCTCCTTCCCTTTCTCCCCCTGTTCCTTGTTCTCTCTTTTTTTTTTTTTTTTTTTGTTCTTATATCTTTTCCTCTTCCTTCACCTTCCCCCCCCCCACCCCCACCCCACCCCTTTTTCTGCATGCCTTTTCTTATATTTTTTCACCTGCACGTATCTTTCTACTTTTTTTAAAATTTCTTTTCTGGTGGTTACCTCGCTCCACCTCCCCCCTCCTCCTCTCCCCTCTCTCTCTCTCTCTCTCTCTCTCTCTCTCTCTCTCTCCCCTCTCTCTCTCTCTTCTTCTTCTTCTTCTTCTTCTTCTTCTTCTTCTTCTTCTTCTTCTTCTTCTTCTTCTTCTTCATCTCTCGTTCTTCGTCTTTTACTTCTCCCTTTTTCTCCCTCTTCGTCCTTTCACTAACACAGTGAATATATTACATTGTAAACTCCCCCATTGAATACTTCAGTAAGAGGTCAGTCTTCAGTCTTCATGTGTGTGTGTGTGTGTGTGTGTGTGTGTGTGTGTGTGTGGTGTGCGCGCGCGCGCGCGCGTGCATGCGTGCATGCGTGCATGTGCGTGCGTGCGTTTGTGCGCGCGCCCCCGCAAGCGCGCGCGCATGTTTGTGTGTATGTGTGTGTGTGTGTGTGTGTGTGTGTGTGTGTGTGTGTGTGTGTGTGTGTGTGTGCGTTTGTGCGTGTGTGTGTGTGTGTGTGTGTGTGCGCGCGCGCGCTTGTGCGCGCACGTGCGTGCGTGCGTACGTGCGTGTGTGTGTGTGTGTGTGTGTGTGTGTGTGTGTGTGTGTGTGTGTGTGTGTGTGTGTGACGCCATTTTGTGTGCTGTGGAGCCCAGGACGGTATAAATGAACATGTATCAACCAGCATGGAGGTTCATGTCAACACTGACCACTATGATCCGAGGGCCACACCACCAAAAAAAAAGGCCTAGAAAAATAGAAATTCGGCTATGTACCTGGCATTGAAATCTTTTGATTGATTTGGAAAACAGGGTCAGTAGTGTATTAATTTTTGACATACTAGAACTTTTAACTCAGTCTAGTTTGTGAGAAATATGCATTTAAAAGTGATACTTTCAGTCAAAAAGACAAGTAATTTTTCAAAACGAGCAAAATCTGAAAAAAGTCATATGACATACTCCATACCAACTTTCAGACACCTCAGGTAATAAAATAATGTAAGTTCTGAGGTATTGGGTTCACAACAGGCACAAAAAGGCGAAACACAAACATGAAAAATAGTTTTCAACTTACCTGATTCTGAGAAGGAAGTATG
>JADBJO010002738.1:207500-212500 GCA_016801955.1 Conus betulinus
GATAGGTTCGGTGGTTCTAGACTATAAAATGTTAATCTTACGTTATCAAAGTTCCTTTCAAAAAAAAAAAAAAAATTCGATGCGGTTTTCTAGCCGACGAATTTGAAGGATAACTCGATGTGGCCCTCGGACTTACAGCAGGGAGAACAGAAGAGTCGGTGAGGGGGATAAAGGGAAGAGTGAGTGCGATTCCAAGCTGTCTCCATCCTGTACCTGTCCAGTCAAGCACTACTTAGATGCAGACGAACAAACTCTAGGGCGAACTCTTGGTTACACGACAGCTAGTGATAAAGAAAGTAAAAAGGAACAGACGGTGTGTGGACGGGTAACAAAAAAAAAAAAAAAAAAAAAAAAAAAAAAAACCCTGGGGATGACATTGTTCGGAATGTTGATGATACTCTTTTTCCTTCGTTGTCTTTTTCTTTCTTTCTTTCTTTCTTTCTTGATCTCGCCCTTTTTTTTTTTTTTTCTTTTTCTTTTCTTTTCTTTTTTTTTTTCTTCTCTCCCTCCTGCTACATTGCTGATCTCGAAGGATGCCTGAGAAGCCATACCTAAGGGAAAGTCGTGTCTAGTTGGATTGTTGTTTTGAAGTAGTTATTGATCTGAATCGGTTGTCTCGTGGCTACGAGTGCGCTTGATTATGCTGCTAATACTTTGTTTTTATTGACTGTTCAAATGTTATATCCATCTACGTAAACCCACTGATTTATAATTCAGTCCGCGCGAATTTTTGAAAAAAAATTACTATATACTGAAAAACAGATCGTTATATTCGAAAACAAGATGTCTTTGATTACGAAGGGAATAGCACATGGACGCGTTTTCATTGTCTGGGGAGGAAAGAAAAATGGTCTCCCAGGTAATGTCGAGTTCTATCAAGATTAATGAAACTGCACATAGTTAATCTCGATAATGTGGCTAATAGTGACAGGAAGCAAGCAAACTGCTTAATGTCAACATTCGGAAAAAATGGCCTGACCTATGCTGACATTAGGCAATTTGCTTCCCGAGCGTCAACATTCGGCAATTCTCGACATTGACCGTAACGCACGCACGCACACACACACACACACACACACACACACACACACACACACACACACACACACACACACACACACACACACACACACACACACACACACACACACACACACACACACACACACACACACACACACACACACACACACGTACGCATACGCATGAACGCACGAATGCACGCGCGCACGCTGGCATGCAAGCACGCACGCACGCACGCACGCACGCACGCACGCACGCACGCACGCACACACACACACACACACACACACACACACACACACAGAGGAGACTGTCGTCCAATTCAGAATTAAATGAAGTCTTGAAATAGAAACATGTTTACCTAATAAGAAAAAGAGGAGATGAGAATGAAGCTGCCCGAAAAAAAAAAAGAAAAGAAAAGAAAAGTAGACGAAGAAAAGGGGGGGGGGGGGGGGGGGGGGGGGGGGGGAGGAGGCGTGGAAGCAAGAAAGTCAGAACGGAAGAACAGGATGATGAGCATGATGATAAGAAGAAGAAGAACAGGAAGAAGAATAGAAGAATGAAAGGGTCCACGCATAAAAGGCCTCTCGAGGAACGGGGTAAACGCAAATGCACTAGCATGTCCGAAGGTCAAGAACAGGCACATGGAGGAACGAGGGGTGGGTGGTTAGGGTGTGTGGGGTGGGGGGGGGGGGGGGGGGGGGGGGGGGGGGGGTTAGGGAAGAAGAGGGGAGGAGGCAGCCAAGAGGTGCTAGGATGTAGAGCCAGGATCTTTGGTGTGATTTCCAGATTAAACAACAGTCAGGGATGCACAAAACAAAACAAAAAAATAAATAAAAAAAATAACGCGAAATGAAGCAAGAACGAAAAAAAAAGGACAAAAAACAGACCATAAAAAAGAGACCCGACAGTGAATGGAAGGACCGGAAGAAAAGAAAACAAGAAAGAAAGCATTTCCCTCGGGATGACATTCTTGGGAATATCGATGACTGTGCTTTTCTTTCCATTTATTCTTTTGATCCTTTCCTTCTTTCTGTCTGTCTGTCTGCCTTTCTTTCTTTCTTTCTGTTTGTCTGTTTGTTTGCCTTTCTTTCTTTCTTTCTTTCCTTCTTTCTTTCTTTCTTTCTGTCTGTCTGTCTTTCTGTCTGCCTCTTTGCCTTTCTCTCATTTGCCTTTCTTTCTTGCATCTTGTATCTTGTATTTGTACTTCCTTTGTTTATGACTTTCCTGATTTTCCTTCTTTCCTCTAACTTTCTTTGATCATCTTCCTTTCTCTCTTCCTTTCTTTACTTTATGTGTTCTTTCCTTTTTTTTCGTCCTTTTTTTTCTCTCTCTCCTTTGTCTTGCAATATTTTCTGTTTGCCTATTTCTTTCTTTCTGTTTGCACGGTTGCATTGATTCCACTGCTGATCGTGAAGGACACTTTAGAAACCACACGACTGCCAGAGAGATGTACTCTCCATGGAAGTAGCTATCGTGTTGAATCGTTAGCCTCGATGCCATAAAACACAGCTGACTGTCAAATGAATACAGAAAGAAAGAAAGAAAGAAAGAAAGAAGAGGAAGAATGAATGAATGAATCTTTAATGGGTTGAGAATTAGGCTCATTGAAGGCCTTTTTACAATTCTGCCCAACAACAACTACACAATTGAAAGAAAAAAAAATAAGAAGAAGAAGAGGAGGAAGGAAGGAGGAAAGAAAAAGAAGAAGAAGAAGAAGAAGAAGAAGAAGGGGGAGGAGGAGGAGGAGGAGGAGGACGACGACGACGACGACGATGGTCAAGAATAGGAACGTTTGATGTTTGATTGAACCCCAAATACACAAATACAGAAAAAAGTAGCATGCTCCTGCGCGCCTTTGTGTGTGTGTGTGTGTGTGTGTGTGTGTGTGTGTGTGTGTGTGTGTGTGTGTGTGTGCGTGTGTAAAGAGAGAGAGAGAGAGAGAGAGAGAGAGAGAGAAAAGCATACACACACACCTGTTTCTCCTTTTTCACACTTAGCATACCATTCCCTCCCCTGCCCCCGTCCATCTCCGCCCTCTCCCGCCGTCTCCCTCTCCTTCTCATTTTTTTTTTCTTGTTGTTGTTGCAGTTGTTGTTGCTTACTGTGCCGGAGGGTTAATTTCAAAATTGATTATCTTTTTCTCTTATTCAGTGTTGATGTTGTTGTTGTTGTTGCTGTTGTTGTTGTTGTTGTTGTGTGCTGAAGCATGTCTGATTTTCACAACACGTGGTATTACACAACCTCACACTTACAAGTATGTCACTGGAAGGTTCCGTAGACGAGTGAGCGGAAAACATGGACAGGGAACTGGGAACGTTGGATGCGGAGGGGGGTAGGGGTGGGAGGGAACAGACAGTGGGGGGGTTTATAGGGATGGATGGGTGGGTGAGGGTAGGGGGGGGCAGGGTAGCATGCAATATCTGCTAAGATCTGGACTTGATGTAACCGCTCATGCTTTCCACCAGCTGCTACTACCCCCCTCCCTTTTGTCCCTTCCTATATACACTCTGTCGTTCAAAGGGGGGGGGGGGGGGGGGGGGGGGGAGTCCTGCATTTTTCCCCTCAATACTTCAACAGTGTTGGATAAACCTAACTGTATATTTCACGGGTCGGTTGTGTTGCTGGCAAATCTGAACTATACAGAGATTCTCCCCCTTCTCTTGACAGGGCAGCTTTCAGGGACGCAGTAGTAGAGAGAGAGAGACACACACACACACACAGACACACACACAGAGAGGGGACACTCGATGAATGTGTCCTGGAGGTGAACATGAGGCAGGGTGCATTTGGTCAACAATACCGGAGGCTTACAGGAAGAGCTGGAGGCGGAGACAAGCTGAGACAATTGGTCTCTGCAGCAGATCGTGAGCATTGATCTGGTCATGGAATTGTCTGCAGCTTGGCGTTGTGAAGGAATGAGTAGCCCCGGATATCGCCTGATCTACAATATGGCGGCGAACGCAGGGGAAGATTCCTATTTGATTAGAACCATAATTATGTGCCTGTCTGTCTGTGTGCCTGTGTCTCTAGGTGTCTGTCTGCCTCTCTCTCTCTCTCCACCCTTCCTTCTCTCTGTTTCACTTTCACACACACGCGCACATATGTATTCACACATTGACAACACACACACACATATATATATATATATATATATATATATATATATAAATTATAAAATATATATATATATATGAATTATAAACAAAGCTTGCTTTTATGTCTCAGATTATAGAAATGGGGGGGGGGGGGGGGGGGGGGGGATAAGCCTTCATATCTGCAGTGGTAGGTGATTCTGCCTGACTTCGAAACCTGATTGTTTCACCTCAGTGACCGCGGAAAGTGATAATTTGACTCCTCTGCCTTTTGGGTTTTAAGAAGAATGCTATACCAGAAAAAGGCTGGTGTGCAATACCATAGTATGTTTGTTGAGGTTTTCAAAAAAAACCAACTAAAGGTGCCGCCTAAGAAGCAAAAGAAAATCATGAAAGAGCAAAACAAGCTACATTTTCTTGTGAAAAGTAGAAAATATAAAAAGATAACCTCTTAAGACACAAGTGCTGAGGGCCAGTTCTTGGAATGAATCCACAAGGGACTAAATTACAATGAAACAATAAATTCCAAGGATAAGTACCGAGCACCATTCCAGCAACTTACAGAGCAGCTAGGTGTTGCAATGACTGCAAACATACTATGGTATTGCACACCAGCCTTTTTCTGGTATAGCATTCTTCTTAAAACCGAAAAGGCAGAGGAGTCAAATTACCACTTTCCGCGGTCACTGAGGAGAAACAATCAGGTCAGGTTTCGAAAATACCGGTATCTGACCAGGACTTATATGTTAGTGAGCTTTCTCCCCATTGGAGATGGTCTCCCACTTTGGAGGACTATAAGCTTGCTGAAGGTTCATTTTGAGAAGCATTTATTTATTCCCCATTCACCCACAAAGCACATACTGTCAGTCAGGCAGAATCATC
>JADBJO010002738.1:215000-217500 GCA_016801955.1 Conus betulinus
TGTTTTTTTTTTCGTGTGTGATCAGACGACTAGAGAATAAAAAGTGAAAACCTTTGTCCAGGGTCATGACTAGCTTTCCTTTCTGCTGTTTCTGTTTGTCCATACAGCTTCAATTTTTTTTTTCTAAAACCCGCTCTCAGTTTCGATTACTTTTTAAACGATCTTTAAAAAAAAAAAACATTTAAAATTGGGAGATTAAGAAGAAATTAAGGATATAAGCAAAATTAAAGAAAAGAGAGGGGAGTACGTTACCGCTAAGGAAACAGACAAAGTACAGGACAGAACATAATGCATTTCGGCCTCTTGGGTCTTCTTCGGGCAAAAAGAAATAACCTTTTAGGACAGTGTGAAAACGAAGAACGAGAAACCACTTATCTTCTCATATCCCCCATTTTGATTTGCGCCAAACATGAGAAGATAAGCGGTTTCTCGTTCTTCGTTTTCACTGTCCTAAGCGTTATTTGTTTTTGCCTGACGAAGACCCAAAAGGTCAAAATGCATTGTGCTTTGTCCTGTAATTTGTTTGTCTGTGTCCTTGGCGGTAACTAATCCCCACTCTTTCTAAATTTTGCTTAAATCCTTTCCGCCCGCCCTAAGTCTCTCCGTTTTGAAACTAAGAATTTTAGATTGATGCTCTGCGCATGGTCTGCAGAATCAGTCTTACCCGCTGTAACGATTTCCATATTTTTGCTACAGTATCATGAACTGCTTTTCATGTTTGTTTCCTTATCAGGGGGGTGTAATCTTTTTCGTGACGTTGTTCAGGGTTTTGACCTTTTTCTTGTATGCGTTTCACAGCCTGAAATGTCCCTATGTAATTGACTGAATTAACATTATGAAACACTGTAAACTCTTGTTGTTGCTGTTGCTGTTGTTGTTGTTGTTTCTTTCTTCTTTTCTTCTTCTCTTCTTCTTCTTCTCTTCTTCTTCTTCTTCTTCTTCTCTTCTTCTTCTTTTTCTTCTTCTTCTTCTCTTCTTCTCTTCTTCATTTTACTGGTTCCTCGGCTAGAATTTCAATACTCAATAATGATTGAGATTATTATGCTGTACACGACCATTTTAATCGAACTGTTACAGCAGCCATATGTCGTCTTCAAAGATGATGTCCAAACACAACACCAATGTGATTGTTTTAAGCTATTTTGTTGTAGTTATAGGAGTAATGGTTGTTGTCGGTGTGCTGTTGCTTTTTTTTCCTCCCATCTCACCTCAGAGTTTTAAATGCATACATTCCGACAGGATCTTGGTTTGTAAGTTTCATCTGAAGGACTTAGAGAGCAGTGGGGACTGACTCTAGAAAGAAAATGTTCTGCAACCTGGCTGCCCCAGGGTAGATCTGTGGATCAAGAGAACAATGCGGCATCCTCCAGGCTAACTCTGATCCCATGGACCTAGTCAGGTCTGGAACTGTCATGCCTGGAGATGGAAGCTTTGGACAAAGTTATTGACTGCCCGTCTCAACAGTGCTGCGCGCAGAATCTGGCATGCTGTACATTAGCGCCAAGTTCCAGATTTTACGTACGCAGGGAGGTTTTCCTCAAGGGAGGGGCTTAGGCGTCGCGCTTATCAATCAGATCCAGTACATGGCATGCTGGAGGCATGCTGCTGTGCCTTTGAGTGCTTGCAGATGGGTTTTTTTCCCCTCCATTGTTGGCCTTTAAGAGACTGTGCTGTTATACTAAAAATTCGCAGAAAAACGTGGAAAAAAAAAACTGATTTGTGTATTTAATACGTTCATACACTTTATGATAATAACTCGCCGATGAAAAGAATTTTTGAAAACATTGGTGGGTGTGAATTGGTTCTAATTTCTCCTGGTGGAAGATTTGCTAGCGTCTTTGGGTTTTTGTTTTTTTTCTTCTTCTGAAAGCGATAATGGTGATAATGCTAATGATGATGATAATGCTAATGCTAATGATGATGATTATGATGTTTAATATGATAATGATGAGGAGGAGGAGGAGGAGGAGGAGATGATGTAAAAGAGGAGGTTGATGAACACATATCCACAGACAACAGCAGTAACAGCACGATCACTGTCATTATCATCACACTAAAAAAAGAAAGGCATCTTGCATTACCATTAAACAAACAAAAGAAACAAACGCAATAGAAGAAATGTTGACTGCTGTACCTTTTCCATAGAACTTGAAAATATAAAGGTAAAGAAAAAAGCTACCTTTCAGAGAATGCTTCTCTGAAAGGTACCTTTTGTCTTTACCTTTATGTTTTCAACGAAACAAACGAGCAAACAAACAAAAAACACAACAAAAACGAACAAAAAAAAAAACCCCAAACCTCTCCCCAACTCTCAAACTAAAAACACATGCAGTGCAGTGGCAGTTCACAGCAGTAACAAGATATGAACCCCAGCCCACCCAGCACCCGTAAGCTGGGCAATAACCACTGCAGCTAAGCCCACCCCTGGGGGGATGCCCAGCGGCCTGCAAACCCGGCGTTGAACCATCGTGCATTATTAAACATCCCACAGATCGTAAGG
>JADBJO010002738.1:225000-227500 GCA_016801955.1 Conus betulinus
GACTAAATGCAAACAAAGATGTTTTAATCCCGGTGGCACTGTAGATGATTTGTGTGTATGTGTGTACAGATGGTTTGAGAGAAAATGAAGATCACTTTATTTTCTATTGTGCAGCTCATGACAATATCCAACAGAAGTCTCAACTTTTCAATATCATTGCGACAGAAAATCATAACCTATATAGTTTGTTGTCATCTGACAATAAAAGGAGAATGACCCTACTGGCTGGGCATGTTGCAGAGGCATCTAATGTTAGGGAAAAGAAATGCTCGGTAAGAACTTGTAATGGTAGAGGTTTTTTTTTGTTGTTGTCATGAATTTCCGCAAGCTTGATGAAATGGCTTTGTTCTCTTCGCTAGTATAGCCAATGATGAAGCGGACGGTGATGATGTAAATGTGACGGTGCAGGCAAGATTTGTAACAGTGAATATGTGTGCCTGGGTGAGAAACCTGTGCTGATGATCCTGTTGTTGCTTGTAAAAAATACCTACATTTTCATTTTGAGTGACGAAAAAGCACGTTATTGTTTTTCTCTTTTTTCTACATGGCTTTGAGCCTCATCATTAACATTTACGTAATCCATTACAATTCATGTTTTTCTTTGCATTATACTTTTTTTTTTTTCGGCACTGCAAATATTGTACACCCCCTTGGTATAAGGCTATGGAGGCTATTGTCACTAAAAACGCAAGCGTCTCTCTCTCTCTCTCTCTCTCAGCTCGTCTCTCTCTCTCTCCTCTCTCTCCTCCTGGCTCTCCTCTCTCTCTCATCTCTCTCTGTACATGCACGTATGTGTCGAGCGCGCGCGTGCACGCGTGTGTGCGCGCGTGTATATATATATATATATATATATATATATATATAATATATATATATATATATATGTGTGTGGTGTGTGTGTGTGTGTGTGTGTGTGTGTGTGTGTGTGTGTGTGTGTGTGTTCATGTGTCTGAATTATGTGTTCTTTCTGCTTGTGTGCATCACTCTGATGTTAGTGATGCCAGTGTTGACAATGCTTAGACATTCCCTATCTTTCAAGAGATCACAAGCAATTTCGTTTAAGGGAGCAGACCTAAAGACAGAAAATACATAGCAAAAGTGCGAATAGGTGGAATTGTTCCAAAAATAAAGATGCCATCTCGACTATGTGAGTCATTCATGGAGACAGTGTATCGATGGACAAACACTCACACACACACACACACACACACACACACACACACACACACACACATACACGCACGCACGCACACATACACACCACACACACACACACACGCGCGCGCGCGCGCTCGCGCACTCTTGCCCAAACAAACAAACACACCATACTCATACAAACCTATCTACACACGGCCGCGCGCTCCACGAACACGCGCACACGACAGCACACACACCCACAACACACACACGCAACAACAGCACACACACCACGGTCGCGCGCGCGCGGCGCGCGCACGCATCGGAGGTGGAGGGGAGGGACGAGGGGCGCAGAGACAAACACACAGAGAGACACACACAAAAACGCGGACACAGGTGGAGGGGAGAGCTTCGGGTGGGGGAGTGGATGGTGACGAGAGAGGCTATTGGGATCTGGCCAGGGGGGGGAGATCCACAGAAGAGGAGGAGATTTGGAGTTAGAGGGGAGAGGAGCTGCGGAGGAGTCTGAGGAGCAAGGAGTGAGGATGTCCGGAGGAGGGACAATGAGGGGAGGAGAGGGGGGAGGAGGGAGGCTGGGAGGAGAGGGCGGAAGAGAGATGGAGGGAAGCGCGAGGAGCGGGGGGAGGATTCCGAATCGGAGAGGTGAGGCTCTCCGGGGAGAGGAGCTCCTCCAGGGAGGGCCGGGAGAGAGAGAGGGCATGGGGGGGGTAGATCTGAGACGGGGCTGGAGAGGAGAAGGGGATCTCGGGAGGGGGAGAGGAGAGGACTGCTCGGAGAACTCCTACGGAGACTCCTGGGACGGAGGAGAGAGAGAGAGAGGCCCCCTCTGAGGAGAGAGAGGAGGAGAGAGATGAGAGAACACACTGATTTATGTTTTAAAACGAAGGAAGAAAAGAAACACTCCGCACGCTCGCACGGCTCCTCCCGCGCGCGCTCCATCAGGCTCACGCTCCACTCACACACTCCACCAAACACACTCCACTACACACACACACACTTCGCACAACACGCGGCGCGCGCGCGCGGCGCTACCGCAGCACGTTGTCCACGACGAACGCACGGCTTCCGAACACACCTCTCCAAACTCCTCTCCACTCCACACTCCACACAACAAGATCACACAGTTTTTCAACCCCGATATTATGAATCTGGCCCCTGTTAGCTGTGATCCGAAATAAGCACAGATTAGGTAGTCCTATCCTATCCCTGCGCCTCTGCCAGAATTTGCCTCTCGTGATCCGTGGGACCTCGGCCGCCACCGTTGAATTAGGTGGTACAGGATCTCCCCCCTCTCGCTATCTGATCCCTAAGCCTCGATCGTCTCGAGCACACAAATTGCACC
>JADBJO010002738.1:232500-237500 GCA_016801955.1 Conus betulinus
TGGGTCACAGTCTTTCCCGCTGTCAACAGAACTTTCCCTGCAGTCAGTGGGTCTTTCCTCACCGTCACTGGGCCTTTCCCGAGAGTCGGCCAAAAAGTGGACAAGAAAAGATACACCCGATGGTGCGGGTGGGACCCAGAGAAGCACTGTCCTCAACTGCCGAACAAAGCATCTGGGAGCAATCCTGCACCATCCTTGGAACCCTGCGCTGTATTCACATAGGGTGCAAACACGCATTGGGCATTCCAATAAAACGTCAAGAGAGCGTATCAGACATGATTGACGAATTGCGATGGTCCTCGCTCCAAGACAGACGACAGACTGCTCGCCTCACCATGCTATACAAAAATCCGAAACGATATAGTGTGCATGAACAGCATAAAGCAAAAGATGGAGCCTGCAGTGGCCCGCCAGAGGAGAGGCCACGACCATCAACATAACCAACCGAGATGCCGCACATAATACCAACAACAGACTCTTCTACCGTGAACAATCCGTGACTGGGAACCGTCTGCCTCAGAGCGTCGTGGAGGCCACAACCATCGACACTTTTGTGTCAGGGGCCTCCAAACTCACTAAATAGATTTTTTTTTTCATCGCCGATCTCCTCCAAAGTGGCAGAATAATCAACTGGTTGATTGCGGTCGTTTTCCTGGAAGAAGAAGAAGAAGAAGAAGAAGAAGAAGAAGAAGAAGAAGAAGAAGATAATTGCTCTCTGGCAGATGCCCGCTGAGTAATTGCCAATGGATGTGACACTCTCAACGCACTCTTAGCAAGTTTTACTTCTGTGCACGTTCACCCACACTCATTTCATCCCTTGGTCAGTATCACCTCCACTCACTGCTACTGCTAGCTCCAGCCCCCCCCCCCCCCCCCCCCCCCACTCCCTCTTCATTCCCCTCATCCCCTCCCCGCCTTCTTCTTCTTCTTGACCACATCTTTCTGCCCAGAGGCAGGACTTTTTCCGAAATTTCTCGAATTTTGATTCCTGGTGCTCTCTTTGCCAGTCAGTCAGGGACTGCATATGTGCCCGTCAAGGTGTACAGTTCAGCCCAGGAAGCTGTCTGTTACACAGTGTGATCGCACTTCCCTGTTTTGTAACAGATTGTTCACACATAATACAAATGCATCATCAGCACGACATAATATTGTAATATAACACGCTTCACATTTAACTGATTACATAGTCCAGCTTACTTCTACCTTTAGTGATACATTTATTCATATCTCTGTCCTTTGATTGATTAAAACTGGCGTTAAACAGTTTTCACCATGGTAAAATGTACAATAGTATTTGTTGCATTTTTGCGTATATCATTCAACTGTTTATACCAGTATGTATTGCAATAGTTGGGAATTATCATAATCTAAAACAAATTGAACATTTTACAATACAGATACTTTTGCTAAAAAAAATTGATTTATGCAATCATGAATCAGTGGCATGTTCGTGTGTGACATGACTGAAAATATCTTTGCACTGCTTAGCTTCCTGCCAAGTGCGATGAAGCTCATCCTTGTATTCACTTAGAAAATACCAATGTCATAGTTTACTACACACACACCACACACGTACACACACACCACACACACACACACACACACACACACACACACCACACACACACAACACACACACACACACACACACACACACACACACACACACACACCACACACACACCCACACACACACACGAGCGCGTCCGCTTCCCCCCCCCTCCCCCCCACCCAACCCATACACATCACCACCACCATCACCAACACCAATAAAAACAGTATAATTTACTAAGACACTCATCATTGAACTTATGATTTCTCCTTGTTTAGTAATGACACATTCGTTAAGGAACATCATTCTTACACTTGTTATGAATGAAAGGAATGTTTCGCTGGAAACACGAGCTTGCACAGCGTTTACCAACCATTTTCCACTCTTTCTCTTTGTCTGCTTCGTGTCTGTGTGTCTCTGCCTCTCATTCCCTCTCTCTCTCCCTCTCCCTTGTTTTTTCTGTCTTCTTATGTGTCCGTCTTCTCTGTGTTTTGCGTGTCTGTCTTTACCATACCCCCGTTTGTCTTGCTACCCCGTGTGTCTGTCTGCTTCTCTCTCTCTCTCTCATCTCTCTCTCTCTCCTCTCCTCTCTCTCTCTCTCTCTCTCTCTCTCTCCTCTCTCTCCTCTCTCCCTCTCTCCCTCTCTCTCTCTCCTCCTCCTCCCTGTTATTTGTGTTTATGTCCCGAGTTCAGAAACAGCCTGGTGCCATCTGAAATCGAAAATGATGTGTTTTCTTTATTGATTTTTGGAAAAGCATTTCATTCTCTGAACAGAAACTTACTAAAGTCTGTATCTGTATGCTTTAAAAAATGACATTTCAGATAAACTGTTTCGTTCAGTTAAAAGCAAGTGCAAGTGTGTTAAGGAAAGTTTAAATTGTGAAGTAAAACTGAAGTTATTGATTGTTCAACTGGTGTAAAGAACGGTATGCTCTCAGTCCCGTTTTGGTTTTCTTTGTTCATCAATGATTTAGCAATTAATGTTTTTGAAAAGGAATAAACATAGTCTATGCTTTTTGTTATTGCCTACAACTTCTCTGTAGCATGACTGCCGATTTCCAAACAAAGTGAAGATATGCACATCACTTATTGTGAAATGTTAGAGAATGCACCTCTTCTCATTTTCTTTTCAATAATTACGAAGACATAGGTAAACACAAAATATGGAGTCCAGACACTGAACCCCAGCCAGCACCAATTTTTCTATCGTTTGCCGTTGTTCACGTACCTTTTTATGTATATACCTTGTACATCCTATTGTGGCTTAGGCGGGTGTGGTGTAGCGTGTAAAATATGGGTGTATCTCTGCACACTCTATTGTGTGGACACTCAATAACGTATTTGCCTTTCAGCTTCGTATTTGTCAAACCCAAATATCAGCCAATGTAAATGCACAACTCTGTTCAAGATAAATGACGTAAATGGCATTGCCTTTCACAAACTTCCGTTCCAAGAGAAAAAACATATCTTATGATTATTGCAAATCATCTGTTTTGGATGGTGTCTAAATATGTCTGTTTTCGTTTAGGTTTTGTCTTTAATCAATTTGTTTTCCATCCTACGCATCTGTTTTTTAACTTCATTTGTTAATATCTTACTCCTTTGTTATTCTCTCTCTCTTTTTCTCTCTCTCTCTCTTCTCTCCTCCCTCTCCTCTACACTCCTTCTCTCTCCTCCTAATCCATCGTCCTCTCTCCTCCTCTCTCTCTCTCTCTCTCTCTCTATCGTGTCCGTCCACCCAATGTCTGTCTGTCTTTCTACCTGTCCCTCAGTCTGTCTGTCTGTCCTGTCTTCTGTCTCTAGTCTGTCTGTCTCTGCTCCTCTTTCTCTCTGTCCTCTGTCTCTTCTGTCTCTGTCTCGTCTCTCTCTCTCTCTCTCTCTCTCTCTGATTTCATGATCCCGGTGGAGGACCCTTTTAGGCTATACACTCGATGATTGACTCGCAGTTTTTTGGCATCATGTTCTATGTTACATATTACTTTGGTTTTTCTCTGTCTATCCTTCCTGCTACAAAACCTCCACCCTCATCCTCGATACCGTCTATCCACCACCATCCTTGCGTGCATCTCCCACACGCGCCACTGCATCCCATTCCGCAATCCCCCCCCCCCCTCCCCCCTCACACACAACACACACACCACCCACACACACACACACACCCCACACGCGCACAAACGCAGGCACGCACGCACGCACACCCCTCCTTCCTCCCTCCCCCCCCTCGCTCCCTCAGGCTTCTCCCTCCCTCTCTCTCTCTCTCTCTCTCCTCTCTCCTCTCAGGCTCGGCTACTGACAAATCTCCCCCCTCTCTCCTCTCTCTCATCCTCCACTCCTCAATCTCTCTCTCTCTCTCTCTCGCTCTCGAGCTGAAAAGATTACAGATGAAAAAATGCTCTCTCCACTCTCCCTCTTTTCTCTCGTCTCACCCCCTCCTCGTCTCCTCTCTCCCTCTCTCTCCTCTCTCCTCCTCTCTCCTCCTCTCGTCTCCTCCCTCTGGGTCACTGTGTGCCCCGCTCCTGAAAAGAATTACTTCCATCTCCTCCCCTCTCTCTCTCTCTCTCTCCTCTCCTCTCTCTCCTCTCCCCCCTCAGCCTCTCTGTCTCTCCCCCCAAACATGTTCCCCTCGTTCCTTACCCGCCCTATGCTCGTTTCTCCTTCCCCCTCTCTCCTCTCTCTCCCTCTTCCCTCTCCTCCCGCTCCCTCGCCTCTCCCCTCTCCCTGTCTCTCTCCTCTACGCCCTCCTCTCCTCTACTCCAATGTTTCTGCGCTGTATACGGAGGAGGGAAAGGAAGTGGGAACAAAAGAAAGAAGGGAAACACCCAGTACATGTTTAAAAAGCGATAATGAAAAAAAGTATCGATTTGCTAGAAGGCCGACCGGAACACGCCTTCGGGGCCAGTAGCGCGGGCTCCCAGGCCTCTGTGGTAAATATCACACAGGGGTCGTAGCTACAAAAGCAGTCGTGTCCCTAATTGGGCACGCGTCCTTACAAGATATTCATCGCCCATTATCACGAGTTCCGTATGAAGGCCGTTACTAATTTTGAAGCGAAAAAAACGCAGCAACAGCAACAACGATGACGACGACGACGACGACAACAAGGACAACAACAGCAACAACTACAACGACAAAAGAAGGAAAAAAAAAAATGATCAATGATATGGATGTCACAGGACAAGGTTATGAAACGGGCGAGAGATTCAGTGTGAAGGCGTTTTTTTAACAGAGCTGTAAAAAAAAAAAAAAAAAACATTTTGCAAACATTAAATTTTAGACTCTCTCTCTCTCCCTCTCTCTCTCTCTCTCTCTCTCTCTCTCTCTCTCTCTCAAAAGCAAAATGATGTAATGACACAGACGAAAGAAATGTGTTGTATACTGAGAACCGAGTATGGTAGGGGATGTTCTGTGTGTGTGTGTGTGTGTGTGTGTGTGTGTGTGTGTGTGTGTG
>JADBJO010002738.1:242500-245000 GCA_016801955.1 Conus betulinus
TGGTTGACGCCGGGATATGTTATGAAAGAAAGCGTAGAGTGCAGCCCTGTCATGTAGTCTCAGACCGAAATGGAAATCCGTAGCAGCATCGTCTTAATCATCCTCATTCTCGTCGATCAGCATTAAAAAAAATGTCTCAAATTCTGTGACCCCCTCATGCCCTGTTCTCATGGTGACCTCAGTTTGTGGCTTTGGTTTGGTTCCGTCGGGGTCACCGGTATCGGCGAGTCCATGAGGGCTGTCGTTTGGACGGACGTGGGTGGCGCCCTCCGGGAGGGAGAGCTCACTCACGCCGGCTTCCGCGACTAAGCAATTATTGTCGTCAGTAGGGGGTTAGTAGGTGGTGTCCTGCGTATTAGATCAGAACAGGCACCACTGAACACCACGGAAGTGACTCGGCAGCAGTGCAGTGTGTCCTCCGGTGGGTTGCCTCTTGACGACTTTGACATTGACTGCTCCCTGTGGATTGCCGGTGCCGGGGCTGCGGGCTGGGGCCGACCGGGCCGTGGCTGTGGACGGGGGTGTCGGAATGAACGGCGTGAGTGCACTGCCTCTGAGGTGGCGCAGAGGTTGGGACAGCTAAAAATAAAATAATAATAAAGAATTCTTTTTAACGTCGCTTTTTCTACACCAATCGACCAGTTTTTGTTTGTTTGTTTTGTTTTTGTAATAACCCTGTACATTCTCATTTTTCTCACACACATAAGATTACGATTATGCACCTATAATACGAATTTTAAATCGTTGTGTTGTTTGTTCATTTTAGCATATTTTTTTGAATTACTATGAAAAGAAATGAATCATACTGGAATGGATTTGCGTGATCACACACACATGACACACACACACACACACAGACACACACACACACACACACACACACACACACACACACACCACACACACACACACACACACACACACACACACACACACACACACACACACACACACATTCTCGTCTACACTGATTACACAAAAAGCGTAAGAGAAACACACATCTTCCAAGACAGAAATTCATACAAAATGTGAAACACTGAATGGCCTTTTCGTTGCATGTTCTACCCCAGAGGGCTTGATCATCACGTCCTCAAGGTAGAACAGTGTAGCTTTGAGAAAAAAAAAAAAAAAAAAAATCAACACACGAGTAAACTGAGTGAATAAATATAGGAACAAATATCTGACGAAAATAGAGTTAGATAAAATACATGAATGGAGAACAGCCTCGAAACGCGCTGTTTTATCCTTCAGTGTAACAAGTCCTACAAATTTTGACATGCTTTGAAAGGCAGTCTGTTTCTAGCGCGTGTTAACTATAGCCAGATTCGTACACATACAACAGACACGGAAACTGAGAGTTAGCCAGATCTGCCAAGCTCACCGTAAAACTAAATCACTTAGTTTCAGAGAGGGAGAGAGAGAGAGAGAGAGAGAGAGAGAGAGAGAGAGAGAGAGACGAGAGAGAGAGACAGAGAGAGAGAGAGACAGACAGACAGACAGACAGACAGAGAGAGGCAGACAGACAGACAGACAGGCAGACAGAATCATCCACACGAACAGGCAATAGACAGACGAAGAGAGTGGTTCAAGCTGACGAGAGAAAAGGGAAATGCAGACCACAGGCTGACTAGAGAGAAGTCACGCAAAGAAAAATTATGTTTACCGACCCTATTGCCCTGGTAAATAAAGTAGTCCTGAGAGGAAGATGGTGAGAGAGAGAGAGAGAGAGAGAGAGAGAGAGAGAGAGAGAGAGAGAGAGAGAGAGAGAGAGAGAGAGAGACAGAGACAGAGACAGACAGAAAGACAGTCTTCAGACTTCAGGCCAAATCTTTATTCAGTAAGGCTATTGGCCCATTTGAAGGGGAATAAGCATAATCTTTCACAATAAAGGTAAGAACAAGTAACCTGTCAGGAAAAAAAAACAAGAATAAAACAACAGCAAATAATTATGGCGTCATTATTTGTCTGATCTCAGATGCATACCTGAATTATGATTAACCTTCTAACTGTAAGGGCTAGGTGGTTACTGTAAATGAAACATACATGTGCGCCTAAAATATTTCTGTGGGATGACTTCCTGGTGAATATCTCCTAAAGCTGGACAAAGGAACATGAGGTGTATTTCATCAATTTGCATGCACAATCGACATACTAAGTCAATTTGTCTATGTTGCCGGTACCTAAGCAATGAGTCCTTATGTCAAACACCAACTCTGAATTTAGCAATTCATCTTTTCAAATGCATACCCAAACCGAATTTGAAATAAAGCTGAATACGACAAAAACTAGAATGGCTGAACTAATGAGCAGTGGATATGTATTGGACTTCCAATAACTAAATCAATAGAAAACACGCCTGTCATGATCTGCAATCCTCTTCAAAGCAAAGAAATTCATAGACTCACAATGTACAACGGCGTCATCTGAACCCCAAATTTCAGCCCTTTTCATCAAGATAGGCTGTAAATGGGAGCCAGTTTTGTTGTGAATAAGTCAAACG
>JADBJO010002738.1:257500-262500 GCA_016801955.1 Conus betulinus
GTCTTTCCTCACCGTCACTGGACCTTTCTCCAGGGTCAGCTAGTTAGGCAAAGAAGAAAAAAACACCCGAAGGTGCGGGGGAGAACCCAGAGAAGCACTGTCTCCACCTGCCTTTAGAGCAGTCCTGTACCACCCTTGGAGGCCTGCGCTGTGTTGACGATGGGTACAGGCACGCGCAGGACACTCCATTAAGATATCAAGGGACATAACTGCTCCTGAACAGAGGTAAATCAGACTACAGGATGCAACTCATAACAGCCTTAAAGTAGCATCCCCATGGGTGTACCAGCCCGTATTTCATGACTGCAGAACCCACCGGCGAAAAAAACACCACCCTCCAGCTGTCGAGCACACCCCACAGACCCAACCACCCCTGCCCACGGACAGATGAAGACAGTGCCACTCCAGACACAGCCAAGCGTTCGCCATACGGTCTTATGTGCCCTCAAGAGAGAATCCAAAGTTGTAGTCTTTCCCACTGTCATACTGGCGACGTGGACACACACGTTTGAAGGGCACTGACGTGGAGAGAAAGTGGATAGTGTGAGATCACCATGAGCGTAGTGCATGGAGTACCACAGAATTTCAGACTTTTTTCTTACAAAGGTGGTCGATGAAGATGAGGATGATGAACATAGTGCTATGGAGTTCCATGCGTCTGAGACAGCAGCACAGGCTGTACTCTTCGCTTACTTTCATAACATGTCCCAGCATTGTCCAGGCCCAAAGAGTTACAGGCACCTGATGTGTTTGTCAGGGATGTTGAGCAACACACTCAGAAAACGCATCCATTTATTATATGAGTCGAGTGTATGGTTCCAGGCTTCCCAGTTGAGCTCATAACAAGCCCAACTCTGGGTAGGAGCCGGTCACAGTCTGCAAAAAAATCCGACAAATTTAAATGTCTCTGATAGGAATCAAACCCACTAGCTTCCAGCCTGGAGTCTGTCTCGTTTACCACTGTACCACGGATGATGTTGCCTACCATGCTCTCTATCGACAGCAGCAATAAGTTAACCATGCAACTAGTAGGAATGCGCCTCCCTCTCTGGGAGAGCACTACTACAGCTTTTACACAAATAAAAGACCATCATTTTGCAATGACGTCAGTCAGGATGATACTAATGCCATATCATTCATTCTTATTTTGAATGATATTTACATCAAAGGACTGCACTCTAAGCTGTGTTCGGTAATACGCCTCGCGATAACCAGGTTGGAGAAACAAAGTCATCTGCTGTGTTGTGTTCAAGGAATTTGAGCTACATTTGAAAAAAAAAAAAGCAACACGGCCATTACATTACATGCTTCAAGTTCGATTTTATATTTCCTGTGTTTAAACCGATACCAGTGATGCACTCAACGACTTAAGATCACAGCGATCCAGGACAAAAAACAAAATCCACAAAACCCAGGCCTCTGATGGGATTAGAACTCCCAACCTTCCAGCCCAGAATCAGGACACTGTCCACGCACCGATGTGGGACTTGTGGGGCTCAGTAAAAGTGTATGGATGAGAAAAAGGAGGGAGAGAGTATAAACAATCTCTGCAGGACTGCCATGGGTAAGATGTACAAGAGCAGAGAGGTAACAGGCAGACTCACAGACGCAGACACACAGACAAACTGACGGACAGACAGGCAGACGGATAAACACAAAGGTCACTGAATACTGAGCACAGTCTGTCAGTCAATTTCTGACTGTGTGTCTCGTGACCCCAAAGATCAAGGAGGAGATTAGTGTGCCTCTCCCAAGGAATGTGGGGGGGGGATTTCTAATCATTCTCATTCTTGAAAGAGAGAGAGAGAGAGAGAGAGAGGAGAGAGAGAGAGAGAGAGAGAGAGAGAGAGAGAGAGAGAGAGAGAGAGGAGAGAGAGAGAGAGAGAGAGACAATCGAGGGTAGGGGGACAACGAAACGATATTGACTTTTTTCCGGTGCCACAGTTTTGTTGAATCTCTTTCTCCTTGATGTTATTTTCGTACTGGATATTATTTTTATTTCCACAGTTTGTCTTCATTTGCATTTTCTGGTTGGGAAAGATGAAAGATAGAAATAGGTGGAAGAGGGATGACGGTCTTCTCTGTCGGTTGGCCAGTCTTTCTGAAATGTTTGGAAAATTCGACATGAATGTGCCACCTCGACCCTCTCTTCCGGCCAAAGTTTAGATGACCAACAGTATAAAGTGACTTAGGGACACTCAGATCTCTGAGCTGTCTCAGTGTGGACAATTTTATGACAAGACGTCCCCGGCAGCCCATAACCAATTTTCTCTCATCCCCTATCGCCTCTTTCTCTTACTACCCCTTTCCATTTTTCCTCCCTGTCACCTCACCCTTCCCATTACCCAAATCCTAAGTCCCCCCCCCCCCCCCCGCGCCCCCACTTCCACTTCCCGCAACCCCCGACCTCTGTCTTCCAACCGCCCCCCTCCCCCACCTCCCCACCTTCCTTTTCTTCCTTTTGCTACTTCTTCCTCCCTCTCCCCACCCCTTTCCATGTTCCCCCTTCTCCCCCCCCACCACCCCCTCTCCCCCTCTTGTTCCCTCCTCCTCCACCTTCCCAAAACCTTTCTGCCCCTCGCCGATCCCACCCCCATCCCCATGAGTGTGGCCCTACCCCAGTCCCAACCCTCTCCCTACCCCCCTTTCTCTAGAGCCATCTTCCTCCACGTTTCCCTTAAATCCGCTTGGAAACCCTGGACACAGAAAATGGACAATTGGCGTTGGAATCTGGGAGATCTAAATCTTTGGTGTAAAGGTCTCCCAGCTGAGCTGTTCTGGCTCTCAGTAAGCACAGTATTTCAAATCTGTAGGAAAGCCACATCGAATTCTGACATTCCATCGGTTAGTCATATTGTGGTATCAATATGCCACCGTTTATTGTCCCCCCCCCCCCCCCCCCCCCCCCCCTCAGTGGCAGTGCACCCACACCGCTTGTGCCTACAGCCATAGCTCAGTGCGGCCCGCCTCAGCCCCGGTACTGGCATTCCAAAGGGAGCAGTCAATATCAAGTCGTCAAGAATCAACCCACCGGAGGAGACACTGCCCTGCTGCCGATTCACTCCGGTGGCATTCAGTGGTAGTATGCAAATTACACTACTTTCTAACACAAACGTGATTCAGTCTTGATCCGCCCTGAATACTAATGAGTCCAAAGGCCAAACATAGGGATCAGACTAAGAATGCTGGCTTTGTTTAGGAAACACCGAAGACGAGCTTCACACTGGCAAACAGACATGCAAAACAGACAGACAGACACAGTGGATCTTGTATACGTTAAATATGTGGGAGAGAATGATATAAAACCGGTTTGAATTAGAAAATGACAGGTACATAGAGGATGTGTGTGTGTGTGTGTGTGTGTGTGTGTGTGTGTGTGTGTGTGTGTGTGTGAGAGAGCTTTGTGTGCGTGTGCGTACGTGTGTACGTGTGCGCGCGCGCTCGCCGTGTGTGTGTGTGTGTGTGTGTGTGTGTGTGTGTGTGTGTGTGTGTGTGTGTGTGTTTGACAGAGAGATAGAGAGAGAGAGAGAGAGAGAGAGAGAGAGAGAGAGAGAGAGAGAGAGAGAGAGAGAGAGAGAGAGAAGAGCGTGGGGTGGGAGGAGGGCAGTAGGACAGAAAAAAAAGTATACTGAGTTTGATTTAGAGAAATGACGTCAGCAACACGCACTAAAACGATGAAGGCCACAGGGCCGGCAATCAAGAATCGCGTGAGGTTGGAAGAATGATGGATCGTCCAGGAGATTGGCTGGCCTTTTGATCTCTTTACGTCTGTCCCCTTCCACCCATCCTCTCCCAGACCTTCTTCAACTTCTCTCTCTGTCTCTCTGTCTCAAACTCTGTCTGTCTGTCTGTCTGTCTGTCTGTATGTCTGTCTGTCTGTCTGTCTCTCTCTCTCTCTCTCTCTCTCTCTCTCTCTCTCTCTCTCTCTCTCTCTCTCTCTCTCTCTCTCTCTCTCTCTCTTCTCCCCATCGAATTTTTCTATCTCTGTGTCTTCCCTGAAGGGTGGGTGAGATGGAGAAATGGGGATGGAATAAGTTACAACTTACTGACTGAAACCAATTTATTGTCAGATTAACTCATGGTTGTACAGACGTAAGTTTACACCAATCAGTGATGTATATATGTATGTATGTATGTCATCTGTAGGACTGGCCCAGAGGGTGCCGCTTTGTTGTTTGGAGTATCCATCACCTGGAGGGATGGGCCGATCAAGACTGAAGAGCTCCTCCCGCCCTGCTGAAGCAGACCAGTCTGGGCAAGTCTCTAGGAGTAGATGGAATTCCAGCTGACATCTACAAGAATGGACGCGAGGAACTCCTGGAAAAGCTGACCAACTTCTTCCAGTCCATATAGGAAAAGGGAGAAGTGAGCCAAAACTTCAACGACGCCTCTACATCAGCGTTCTGTGACACTCATCGTGGGATTTCCCTCTTGTGCATCGCAGAAAATATTCTTGCCAGGGTCATCTTGAACTGACTCATCACCTGCATAGCAGACTCAATCGTCTGTGAACCACAGTGCGGGTTTTGCGCGGGCATGGATACAAGCAACATGATGTTTGCTGTTCGCCAGGTACAGGAGAAGTGTCATGGGCAGAATCAGGAGCTTTATGTGGTGTTTGTTGATCTCAGCGAAGCCTTCGACAGCGTGAATTGGACTGCCTTGTGGAAGATCCTTCACAAATTTGGTTGTCCAGAAAACACTCACCCCGCTGATCGTTTCATTCCAAGATGGCATGCAGGCGAGAGTGCCTCAGGAATTGGTCTGCATTCCCACGTGAGAACCCACATTAGCAGATGACTTGCCTGTCTACTCATCCGTCGGACACGACAGAATCATCCATCATGTATGTAAGTATGTATGTATGTATGTATGTATATGTATGTATGTATGTATGTGTGTATGTATGCATGTATGTATGTATGTATCTGTCTGTTTATCTATCTATCTATCTATCTAGCTACCGACTTACCTACTTACGTACCAACCTACTTGTCTGT
>JADBJO010002738.1:272500-275000 GCA_016801955.1 Conus betulinus
TTTAAGGTTTGATCTTTCCTAATATCTGTGCCGTTATGTTTGTCTATGTATATGTGTGTGGGTAAATATAAGTGTATGTGAACACACATATGGATACATACATTTTGATGTAATGTGATGTTGTTGTTTTTTAAATATCAAATGATGTATTGGTATAATTACTCATTGTGCATATATATATATATATATATGTACTCGTGTACTTATGTATGTATGCAATGTAATTGTTATGTAATTTCATTCAAAGCGATGAAAAATGTTTATTTAAAAATAAAATAGATGGGAGAGGGGTTGCTGTCTTTGCTGTAGACTGGCCAGTCTTGCTGAATTGTCTTGCAAATGCGGCGCGAATGCGCCTCCACGACTGATCGTCCATAACCTCCCAAATGACCGACAGTATCAACTGGTCTCTAGACATCTGAAGCTCTGCGCTCTTTTGGTGTACTCTGTTTGGCGATAGGACGGACCCCCCCCCCCCCCCCCCCCCCTCCCTCCCTCCTTCCCATCCCGTCTCTCTTTCACCCTCCCCACGTCCCACATCTCTTCACCCCTTTTCCCTCCCCATCCCTCCCTATTTACGCGCCCCTCCTCCATCTCCGAATCCCCAGTCTCCTCCTTGAGCTCCCCCCCCCCCCCCCCCCCCCCTCACTTGTCTCCCTTGTCTCCACCATCGCTCTCCTCCTCTTTTCCCCTCCCCGTACTACTACTCCCCCTTTCCCCCCTTGTTTCCCCCCCCCCCCCCCCCCCCCCTTTCCCCACTCTTTTTTTTTTTTCCCGGTCCCCCTTCCCATTCTGTCGTCGTCCCCTTTTCCTCTGCCCTGCCTCCTTCTCCCCTTTCCTCTTCCTATAACTCTCTCTCTTTTCACCCCCTTCCCCTTCCATATAACTCTCTTTTTTTCACCCCCTTCCCCTTCCATATAGCTTTCTTTTTTCATCCCTACCCCTTTCATATATAGTTTTTCTTTTTCACCCCTTTCCTCTTCCGCATAGCTCTCTGTTTTTACCCCCTTCCCCTTCCATATAGCTCTCTTTTTCTACCCCCCCTTCCATATCCATTCTTTTCTTCTCTCTTTTTCTCTCTTTTTTTTCCCCTTCCCCTCTTCCTTAGAGCTTTCTTTTTCTCTACCCCCTCTACCCTTCCATATAGCTCTCTCTTTTTCTACCCCCTTCCCCTTCCATATAGCTCTCTTTTTCTACCCCTTTACCCTTCCATATAGCTCTCTTTTTCTACCCCCCTACCCCTCCATATAGCTCTCTTTTTCTACCCCCTACCCTTCCATATAGCTCTCTTTTTCTCTACCCCCTAGCCCTTTTCCATATAGCTCTCTTTTTCTCTACCCCCCTACCCCTCCATATAGCTCTCTTTTTTCTACCCCCTACCCCTCCATATTAGCTCTCTTTTTCTACCCCCTTCCCTTCCATATAGCTCTCTTTTTTTCTACCCCCCTACCCTTCCATATAGCTCTCTTATTCTACCCCCCTACCCTTCCATATAGTCTCTCTTTTTCTAAACCCCCCCCCCCCTACCCTTCCATATAGCTTTCTTTTTCTACCCCCTACCCTTCCATATAGCTCTCTTTTTCTACCCCCTACCCTTCCATATAGCTCTCTTTTTTCTATACCCCCCCTACCCTTCCATATAGCTCTCTTTCTCTACCCCCTACCCTTCCATATAGCGCTCTTTTTTTCTAACCCCCCCCCCCCCCCCCTACCCTCCATATAGCTCTCTTTTTTTTACCCCGTTACCCCTCCCGTATAGCTCTCTTTTTTCTACCCCCTACCCTTCCATATAGCTCTCTTTTTTTCTACCCCCTACCCTTCCATATAGCTCTCTTATTGTACCTCCTTACCCTTCCATATAGATATCTTTTTCTACCCCCTTACCCTCCCCATATAGCTCTCTTTTTCTTACGCGCCCTTCACCTTCCATATAGCTCTCTTTTTCTTACGCCCGCCCCTTCCATATAGCTCTCTTTTTCTACCTACCCCGTTACCCTCCCGAAAAGCTCTCTTTTTCTACCCCCCCTTCACCTTCCATATAGCTCTCTTTTTTGTACCTCCTTACCCTTCCATACAGCTGTCTTTTTCTAACCCCCTTCACCTTCCATATAGCTCTCTTTTTCTAACATCTTCCCTTCCATATAGTTCTCTCTCTTTTTCTACCCCGTTACCCTCCCGTATAGCTCTCTTTTTTTCTACCCCCCCCTTCCCCTTCCACATACCTCTCTTTTCTCTTTCTACGCCCTTCCCCTTCCACATAGCTCTCTTTTTGTATCCCCTTCCCCCTTCCATATAGCTCTCTTTTTCTATCCCTTTCCCCTTCCATATAGCTCTCTTTTTTTCTGCCCCCTTCCCCTTCCATATAGCTCTCTTTTTCTACCCACTTCCCTTTTCCATATAGTTCTCTTTTTTCTACCCCCGTTACCCTCCCGTATAGCTCTCTTTTTCTACCCCCTACCCTTCCATATAGCTCTCTTTTTCTGCCCCTTCCCCTTCCATA
>JADBJO010002739.1:5000-60000 GCA_016801955.1 Conus betulinus
AATTGCATTATAAGTGTTTTGTTAAACTGGACTTTAAAATACTTTCAAGTGGGGAATCTTCCATTATTTGAATGAGATCATAAAAATGTCCTCTGAGTGTGTGTGTGTGTGTGTGTGTGTGTGTGTGTGTGTGTGTGAGAGCTGTGCGCGCAAGCCGGATGAAAAGGTGAAAGTGTTCAACTGGGAAACGATTAACTTTTGCTGCAGAAATGTGTGTGTGTGTGTGTGTGTGTGTGTGTGTGTGTGTGTGCATGCACAAGAAGTTCTTTTGTCAAACTTACAGATAACTTTAACTTTTGCTCCACAATTTGTCCTGTTCTTGTGTTAATGTGTATGTGTGTCCTCTGTGTGTGTGTGTGTGTGTGTGTGCAAGAAGTTGGTTTTATTAGGCTTAAATTTGTTACAAATGGTTTTAACTTTTGCTACACAAATTGTTCTGTGTGTGTGTGTGTGTGTGTGTGTGTGTGTGAATTTTGTTTTGTAGGCACCTTGACGAACAGCGCAAGTCAAGAGAGAGTGAGGCCAGGCAGCAAAAGAGAAAGGCGTTAGAGGAAGAGATCCACACCCTCAAGAGGAGAAAAGACAGCCACAGAAAAGGATGCCAAACAGTTGCTGTTTGAAGCTGATGAACTATGCCTCAAAGCCCAGCAGCAAAGCAGCTTGAAGCTCTTAGGACAAGCTAATGAACTGCGTAGTTCTTCAAAAAAACAAACAAGAAACAGTGACCCTCTTAGAGAAGGAACTTTTCAACAAACAGGAAGAGCTGAAGCACATGTGAAAAAACAGACAGTAGAAGATATTCTGGCAGATCCTGTTTTCTTTTTTGTAGGGTCCTTTAATTGGTCCTTTTAAGTCCTTTTTTTGGTTCATAAGGGATAACTGGGATGCATGTATGTGTGGTGTGTGTGTTGCCTGTGTATTGATGTGAAGTAGGACTGCGATGTGTGTGTGTGTTGCCTCTGTACATCAGTGTAAAAGTGGGAAAGCTGGTTTGTCAGGTACAAGCGTTCCGAAAGAGCGTGGTGTGATGGATGCGGCCATGAAGGCCATCCTGCCAGTGCTATACCAACGCATGGTGCAGATGATGCTGACCCCCTCAGAGCTCTCCGTCCTCCTGCAGAAACAGATCCTCAAGATCATCTACGCATTCACTCAGGTCAGTGGTTTGACTTCATTTTGAACACATTGACTAGCTTGCGGTGCCCTTCATCTTTTTGTGGGTTACTTTTCGTTTGTGAGGCTTCTCATGATTCCTTGTCCTGATTCAAGGGACAGCCAGTTAAATAAAAATAAAACAAACAATAGGTATGGACCTTAAGAAGTTACTTTAAGCCTTAGTCCACTAGCTGAAAAAAGTTGCCCAAAGTAAGAAGTGTCCATTTGGCTTCGTATACAATCAGATTATGCAAATTTGAACAGATTTTTTTTCTTTGAAATATACATGCACACATGCATGCACACGCTCGCACGCACGCACTTGGGATCTGGAAAGTGTAGATAAAAATCCGGAAGTTCAAGTGTTTACTTTAAGAAAGTGTTAGGTCCTCAAATGGAGAGGATGGCGTGACATTGCCATGTGAAAGAAGAGAAGGAGCCTTGTCAAGAACAGCTTGAACCTGGCATTATACTGGTTTGTGAGCTCTTCATATTTCAGCTTGGTCAAACAATAGGGGAGGAGGAGGGTTGGGGGGGGGGGGGGGGGGGGGTTTGAGGGGATAAACGGTGCAACATCCAACCAGATGAAACCTTTGGCTGCTTTTCTGATCCAGAAGGATATAAAGTAACATTTTGCATTGGTGATGATGTGACATAGTGTGGTGTGATGTGTGTTGCAGAACTACCTGCCCCAGGAAGTAATGACCAAGGAAATCTTCACCCAGTGGATGGAGATCCTACGTCAGGTGGTGGACAGAGATGTGCCGCCGGTGAGTCCGTCTCCCCCAACCCAACCCCTCAGGAACCATTATTCTATTTGTAAAATCTTAAGTATCCTTTTTTTTTCATTTTCATTTTAAGTTCAGATTATTAGAACAGCCTTTAGACAAGTACTAGCTGTGCTCCTCTAAAGCATTCATTAAAGTCGTGAATAGACCAGAGTGTGAAGTTCAGCAACAGTGGTGGTTTGTGTAGATGACATTTGGATTGGAACTTGGGCATCTTACCAGCGGATTACAGTTCAGTAACTTTGCAGTCTGGAAGTCTGGACATGACCATATACGACGACTTCGATAACGACAAAGAATCAGTCGGTTGTTTCATTTGAGCCAATAATGTTGGCGTGTCTAGTGTATGTGTGTCTCTGGGAGTCTACCGTTTTCTTTTTTTTTTACCGACTGTTTCATTGTACGGTGAGCCATATTTAAATTGCAGCATTTCTTTTTCTGTTTTTGAATATCTTTAAAAAATCAGTTTTCATGATGTTTAGCGCTGAAGTTTTATGCTGAAATCTAAAAATAAAAAATCTGTATGATCAGTTTAGACACCGAATAAGTCAAGTGTGGAGGAGTACAAAATGAGTTCATGCAGCCAATTTTTGCCCACACTTTTGATAAAATCAAAACAAAACTGAATCCACACGAATGTCTCGGGTTGTGCTTTTAGACAAAATTTTGCATGTATTTGATACATGGCACCAGAACAATCAAGTGGCTGGGAAGGTAGTTTGTTACATTGTGTCTTTTTTTTTTTTTTTTTTTTTTTAAAACCCAGGAGACCAATCAGATTGAGGAGGAAGAGCGGGCACAGCTGGCATGGTGGAAGGTGAAGAAGTGGGCAGTGCACATCCTTGCTCGGGTGTTCGAGCGCTATGGCAGCCCTGGCAATGTGACCAAGGACTACGCCCCCTTTTCTGAGTGGTACCTCAAGAGTTTCTCTGGTGAGTGACGTCATACCATCCTGGGAAGTCTTGGTTATATTTGTCTTTTGATAGCTGCCAGCTATAACCTTTTTTTTTTTTTTTTGGTATTATTGTTTTCATGTGATTTCTTGATAACTGAATTATTTTCTGATACTAGTCAAGTATACCCCCAATTACAGTTATTTCTTTACTTGCATACTTGGTTGTTTTTGTTTAATGGAAGGTGGTTTGTGAACTGGCCATCATCACTCGCCTCTTATCGTCTTAAGACAGTTCTGTGAATGGCCACAACCATCACTTGCCTCTGTTGTCTTAAGACTGTGAACTGGCCACAACCATCACTCGCCTCTGTTGTCTTAAGACTGTGAACTGGCCGCCATCACTTGCCTCTATCATCTTAAGACACATATTTGAACTGGCCACCATCACTCGCCTCTCTCATCTGGAGACGAAGGCATACGGTTCCTATGGCTCCTTCCCGCTTTCTGTGGCCATCTTTTGTGTGTGTGTGTGTGATTTTTTTCTGCTGCTTTTTTGTGTCATCATCGTTCCCCTAACCTCTGTCCACCCCCCTCCCCCTTCCCCTTTCTCTGTTTAGTCTCGGTTTTACAATCCTTGTGAGTCTTGTTTTTTGACTGCTCGCCTTTGACAGTTGGTGTTTAGCGAACTTATTTCATTTAATACAAGACTAGAAATATTTTCCAAGTTTCTGATGGTACATGGAAGATAAGAATAGAAACTGTTTCTGTATTACTTGTGGACTGCAACAGATGACTGTATCTGTTGACTACAGATCAACTCTAGTTTTGTTGGCAATTAACAGTAACACGTGTGCAAATGCACAGTATAAAGTTTTCTTATTTTAGGTTTTGTGTCCAGTATTCCTGTAATACCTGATTTAGATCTCTCTCACTAGCCAGGTATTCGTCACAAGTCTGTTAACAAATGGGTTGCTGGGTCTTGGCAGTATGTTTCTTGATGAATGTTTTAGCAGTGTGATTTTTCTTTTTGTGTGGATTTCCTCTTTCTTTAATTTCAATACAGAGATATCTGAAGCAAAATGACCATCTCCAGCACTACTTTGCAACATTTGTTGTGCATAGTGTTGTTGCTTTAAACCTAGATTGATTTGTTACTATAGCAGACCTGCCTACCCTATGATTTTTTGCTAATTTTATGAAATTTGAATGGAAAATATTGGTAATACGCCGAATACAATGAAAATTGGCAATATTGGCAAAAAAAAACCCCAAACAAAAAACAAAAAAGTACTGGTTTTCTGTTTGAAGACGCAAATTATTGTCCCTAGTTCCAGTTTGTGTGTGCTCGCTTACACCATGGTCGGCCATCTCTTTCATAGTGAGCGACTGACACAGATATTCACTAAGAGAATGCCGCCACCAGTGAGATTACGCATTCATGAAAATGGTGAAGAGCAAGATGTTTAAAAGAAGCAACTGGGTCAAAAAGGCCCTTGAAAACCCTTGAAAACTGCAGATATCCCTACCATCCCTTGAAATCCCCTTAAAAAATCGTTTTTTCGGACCAAAACTGACCGTAACGTTTGAAGACGAATCGGAGAACAAAAACGCGAACGAGACTTCGGACATCGATTTTCGCCTCTCGAATCGTGTTGCGTGTCGTCTGCTTTTCAAGTAAAGGGAAGCAATTCATAGTCGGTTATCGTTTGCGCATGCGCAGTTCGACTTCCGACAAAAGGCGCCATGCTCCCTCATCTTCGTCGAAGTCCGATACTGTTGCGTCTGTCATCATGCCGAAGGGAAATTACGCATTTGATCCGTTGTGGCTACAGAAGGAAGAATATCGAAGCTGTATCACTGAATGCAGAGACAACAAACATGCGTTTTTCTGTAAAGTGTGCAAAAAGACCGTTGATGTTCGGGACAAAGGGCGAATGGCGGTTGCAAATCACGGAAAGAGGAAAAATACGTGGAATTGGATAAAGCGAGTAGGCCGGTTGGTAGTCTTACGGACTTCGTTCGGCAATCATCAATTCATCAGATCGGGTCAGACCCTATCCTTAGTAAGAATCGTCAACCAATCCACAATAACAGCAAGTGGGACAGATGTGTTGAAAGCTGAAGTGTTGTGGACGATTCATGCCATCAACAATCATAACAGTTTCCGATCTGCTGAAGACAACGCGCGAAACTGTTTGCAGCAATGTTTCCATATTCCTCGATTGCCACGAACTATCGGTGTGGGGAAACCAAAAGCAGATATCTTGCAACTTTTGGCATTGCTCCTTCTTTCTGTCAGAACTGAAAAAAAAAGAGTGAAATCACAGACTGAATCTTCAAATCAATCGTCACGTCGTCTCCGTAGACTTTAAGTGACTCATTTAAGTGCGCATTTGTTAAAAGAAAAAAATGAAAAATCATCCTACTTTCTTGTTCAAAAAGACAGCATTCATACCACACCCCTCCCCCCTAACTTACCTACCAGCTAGCCTACACACACACACACACACACACACACACACACACACACACACACACACACACACACACACACACACACACACAACACAAAACAAAAAAAAAAATTATCAATTTTATTCACTTAATTTTTTTTATTACAGTTACTTTCATTTTATTCATCTAGTTATCGTAATCACTACCACTATCATTATTATCATTACTATCCCTTCTATATATATATAATTATATAAAAAAAAAATGATACATAATATAAAATTATATAATATATAAACCCCCCCCCCTGCCCCCCTTAGAATTATTATTAATCCACCTTAACCACAACCATCACAAATATATCACACCACCCCACTAAACCAGCAACACAACCCCATCGTTTTCACACACCCCACCCCCCCCCCCCACACCACACACCCCCCCCCCCCTTCCTCCTTTTTCCTCTCCCATAATCCCCTCTGTCGTTTCCGTCTGGCGGCCATTCTTCCTACCACATGGACAGATAAGTCACTCTTCGTTCTTTGTTTGTACTGTCCTAAATGTTAAATATATTTTTTTTTTTTTTTTTTTTTTCCTGAAGAAGATCCAAGAGGTTGAATTGCATTGTGTCTTGTCCTGTGCTTTGTTTGTCAATGTCCTTGGCGGTAACTAACCCCCTCTCTCTCTAAATTTGGTTCATTCTCCATCAGTCACTCCATTTTGAAATGAAAAAAAAAAAAAAAAAAGTTAAGTGTGGAGCTACAGGAAGGCTACCCACATTCGCCTTTTAAAAAGGGGTTACCCTGCTCCCTATCCTGCCCAGAACAAGCATAAGCTAGTCCAGGCTCGCCAACCATTCACACACACTTCCACACGACAGCACATACAGTGGCTGTATTTTAAAAGTAAAGTTTGCTGAGCTCCCTCCTGAAATATGCTAGAGAGGAGGCCTCGGCTGCAGCTGCCGGTGGAGAATTAATGAATATGTCATGCTTTTTGATGAATCATTGAACAAGGACTTGAAACAGAAGCAGCTGGACATTCATGTCAGATACTGGTCTGGAAAGCAGATTGAAAGTTTTCTTTTTTCTGATTTCTCAATTTCTGTATAAAGACTTCAGTTTTTTTTTTTTTTGTATATATATGATATTGAGAGCGTGGAAAAGACTACAGAAGTGTAATCACCTTATCATCATGGCTGGATTACATGTGTAAGGTTATTATTCACTCTTTTTTTTTTTTTCAATTGTACGGCTAAATTTGCCCGGTGTGCACTTTGTGTGAAACGGGTTTTAGTTGTGCTCATGGAGGGTGCAACAACTGCATAAAACATGTTTCATCAAAATTGCATTGAAAAACAAAACAAAAAAAAACTAAAAAAACTATCCTAAATGGTGAAAGGAAGACCTTCAATTGTACATGCATTGAAAAAGGCTGAGGTGTGAGTCTAGTGGGGGACCTGGAGCAGCAGGCAGCAGCAGCAGGCGGCAAACACTAAGATGATGATCATGTGTAAGCTGGTGGTTGATGCGAATCTCTCCCTGTCAACACCGATCGTCTTGTTCTCAATTCAAGAAGATGTTTCCTGACACTGGTGACAGCAAAATTGCTCAAAGTGTGTCTGTCACTTTAACGTCTACTGTTAAGTAGCTCCACCACCACCACCACCACCACCACCACCCCCCCCCCCCCCTCCACCCACACCCTCACACTCCAAAAAAGGGGGAGAAGGGTGGGGGGGGGAGGGGGATGGAGTTGCAGTACAAAAAGAAGAAAAAAAAAGGGAAAATGGAAACTGTCTGAAGGGTATACATGTGTATGACTGTCTGTCGCTGTGTGTGTGTGTGTGTGTGTTTGTGTGTGTGCAGGTGCGCATGTGGGGGAAGGGATGTGTGAAGGGGAGGAGGGCATATATATATATTTTTTTTAATAAGATGGTCAGGTAGATACATGCAGTGTGTGTGTAGCGCTCTTGTGCTAGTTGGTGTGAGTGTTTTAGTGTGAGTACAGCGCAGCGAGTTGGCTGCAACAATTGCGTGATATAAGATCCATATTAAAGTTAAAGGTAACAAAAATACTCTTTTTTGTCATGGAATACTAGAATTTACTCCATGGGATACTAATGGTTTGATTTTGAGGTAGACAGGTCTGCTATAGTGTTTTGTGACTGTGTGTGCACACAGCGGGGATCCTCCAAGCGTTGTTCAAGACCATGGACCAGTACCGTCAGAAGCAGTATGTGGCGCCTCGCGTCATGCAGCAGGCTCTGAACTACATCAACCAGGGGATCAGCCACGCCTTCTCCTGGAAGTACATCAAGGGCAACATGCAGTCGCTGATCCAGGACGTGGTCTTCCCCCTTATGTGCCACAGTGATGAGGACGAGGAGATGTGGAACAGTGACCCCATCGAGTATATCCGGGTCAAGTACGATGTCTTTGAGGACTTCCTGTCACCGGTGATGGCGGCCCAGACTGTATTCCACACAGCCACAGCCAAGCGCAAAGAAGTGCTGAACAAGGCCATGGGCTTCTGCATGTCTGTGCTCACCAACGCCAGCGCTGGGCCCCGGGAGAAGGACGGGGCCCTCCACATGATTGGAGCTGTGGCTGAGGTTCTGCTGAAGGTCAGTAGATTGTGGAGATGGGCTTTGGATCGGGCTGGTAATGTTTATTTCTGCTTTGAAGATATGTTTTAAGTAATATTTTCTGCCTTTTGGGGGGGTTGGGAGGGGTGGTGGGGGGGCTGGGTGCAGGAGATTTGCTTGAAAATTAGAGTTTATTTTCTCCATCTGGTTGCTAGCAAAATAAGTTAGCATAAAATGGAGCTTATTGAAATTGTATAGCTTTTAAAAAAAAAAAAAAAAGAAGAGTTAGTAAAACCTAATATTTGAGAGAAAAGGCTTGGTATGGTAAAAAGGGCGAATGCCCATAATCGTTTGCACACTCATGCATGCATGTGCACACGCACCCACTTAAGAACAAGCCACCCATCCACAACTCATTCCCTCCAAGGCCAACTCCAGTATGGCGAATGGAGGAAGCCATATGATCCAGGGAGATATAAGAAGTTACGGTGTCTGAGAAATGTAAATGGTATGTGTTGTTGATGTGTGAGATTCGGAGAAGGAGGTGAAGTGGGGTGCTTAGTGTGTGGATGACTTAACAATGAAAGTTGAATACTGAGCAGAGTGATGTGATGTACAGGAAAGACGAGAGTTGTCCATTGTTGATATACGTATCTTCGTTCTCTGGTGTGCAGAGGAAGATCTACAAGGACCAGGCAGAACTGATGCTGACGGAGCATGTCTTCAAAGAGTTCAACAGTCCTCTCACGGCTTCCTCAGAGCAAGGGTCAGTCAGTTGGCAGTCTCCTCAGTTGATCGTTGATGCGTGATTTATCTTGTGTTGACCTGTTGTGGAAATTCTGATCACAAAGTTGTAATTTTGGGCGTTTTATTAATATTAACAGACGGTTTTCAGAAATCTTCAAAGGGGGTTATCTGAGGCCGAACCGGTGTTGAAAAATCTGCAAGGGAGATAATTTGAAGCAGAAGTGGCGTTAACTGAGATTGCCTCCAACTTCTTTGGCAGCGAATTTGCTAGTGGCTATGCACAAAGCAATTTAGCCTTATCAGTCAGCTGAACAGTTGAGTCAGAGGGAGAGAATGCCAAAACATGGGGTGTGAAATGGTGTGCCTCTAATGCAGACAGCTGATGTACCGATCGCTACCCTGGTGTGCACTTTGGATCATATATTTGACTCTTTAGATCAACTTATTGACCATAAACTGGGCGGAAAAAAAAAAACTCTGTTTTGCAACATTTGAACCTGAAAACAGCACTTAATCACAAAACTTAAAAAAGATCATAACTGAAGAACTACAGCAGGTATCGATTCACATTTTTTTTTTTTTTGCAAATGGAAGTGAATCGAAAAAGAAAAAACTGTCATGTTCTCACGAGACTTTGGTTTTTACAAGAAAAATGGCGCGCCATTGTTGACTAGTGGTTTAGTGGGTGTTTGCGGATGTTGCATGCACAGCTACTGTGACTTTTTACCAGGCGTTGGTGGGTGCTGTATGTAGAAGTGATGATTCCCCCATCACCCCCATTGGAACATTGTGCATACCCCTTTCCCAGTTTCTGTGTCAGATATAACCATGAAAGTGTTCCGAGTGACTGGGTTCTAGCAGCTGCTTCAGATTATTTTTAATTGAATTTTTAACACAGTATTTTATAAACTGGCCATAATAGGTAAGGGGTTAAAAAGAAACTCCATTTGTATGTATTACTATTGAAGAATTTTAGATTTTGAATAACTTTTTGTTTTCACCATTGTTTGAATATAAACGGTGAACATTTTGGTACAGAGGTCACAAGGGAAAGGTTCCATTTTTAGACAGAACCAGTTTTGCAGCCAGCATGAGCAGCCACTGGCTAACTCTTAATACTTGTAATGCTGAACCCTGTGTGTGTGGATGCTGTGTGCAGGCCTGTTGGGTGCTGCGCTATTTCTGTGAGCTGAAGTTCCGCACAGAAAGCAATCTACTGAACGCCATGGAGGCCATCAAGCAGTGTCTGCTGGCTGACAAGGATCTGCCTGTCCGCGTGGAGGCTGCTCTGGCCATCCAGATGCTCATCACAGAACAGGAGAAAGGTCAGCAACATAAGAGAACTGTGGCTTGATAGTGCGTGCTTTGACTCCTGTACTCAAAGGCGACTCTGTGATTGTCAGGTTAATCAGCTCTGCTGTTTAAAAATACCTAAGTTGCTCTTGGACAGAGTGGGAAAAAAAAATGAGGTTAGCCCTGTTTCAGAATTTGTCCATGAAAATGACGGAGATGAAAGAGACTCCAAAGTGTCAGACAGAACTGTAGAAGAAACTCAGAGTAGCTTTTGGGTGGAAGCGTGTGCTGGCTGGGTGAGCTTCTGAAATTTGATTGCTTTATTCAGAATCATATTGTAAATGTGTGTTGTGAGTGTGTGTTGATGGGGAGCTAGCTCTGCTATGGAGATGATAAGGTAATTTTGGGTGTTGATTAGAGGGTGGGTACTACAGAGATAATATCAGAAATGCATGGGATGGCAAAGGGTTAGTTGGTTGTGTATAAATGTGGTGATCAGAGGGACTTTGGGTAAGTGAACTGAATTTGTAAGAGTGCAATTGCGTATATTGAGTGTTACATGGGTAATAAGAAAGTAAGCTTGTGTATTTGGGAAATGATGAGAACTACAGAAAGTGGAAGGAATGGTTATGTAGAGTTTGATTTCTGGAGTGTATGATATGTATTACTTTGCTTAAAAGAGGAGTGATGATCCAACATAACATACGCAATGATTTTTTTTTTCAGCCAAGGCCTATCTCCAGCCTTTCGTGAAAGAGGTGATGTTTGGTGAGTACCTTTGGACTTTTATTGAGTTAAGTATGTTATTGTATGTGTGTGTGTTGCCTGCATCTGTGTGTGTGCGTGAGTGTGTGCGTGTGTGTATGTCAGTACAACACTATGTTAATCTTACAGTAAATGGTTTCAGTCAGTCAGTGTGTGTGTGTGTGTGCGTGACCTGCATCTGCGTGTGTTCATGTGTAAGCGTGCTTTTGCACATGCATGTGTGTGCTTTATGTTGACAAAAACAGAATGGCTGTTTGCTTTTAATTACTCTTACTCCAATAATGCTTTCAATTTTATTAATGTGAGTGGGAAAAAAAAGGGTGGAAGTAATTTTCTGATGTACTTCAGACAATCGTGAGGTCTAATCCATTGCGTTTCTCCACCTTCAGAGCTGCTGAAGGTGATTCGGGAGACAGAGAATGATGACCTGACAGGCGTGATGCAGCGCTTGGTGTGCACCTACGTAGAGGAAGTGACCCCACTGGCTGTGAGCATGACCTCCCATCTAGCCGACACCTTCGCCCAGGTGCTGGAGACAGACTCTGACGGTTCAGAGGAGAAGGCCATCACAGCCCTGGGCATCTGAAACACCATGGAGACCATCCTCAATGTCATGGAAGATCAGAAAGAGGTTGGTGCTAGGGCTGTTCTTCTCAAGGACAGTCTGGGCAAGTGGGTTTTTTAACATGGGAAAAAGTTACTTTGTACAATGCTCAATTGATTGCTGATTCCTCATTTTTCATTGTCCTAAATGTTGTTTGTTAAATGTCTGAAAAAGATCCAGTAATCTGTTTGTATTGTCTTGCGGAAATAATATCCATTCTTTTTAAAACACTACTCAAAACTTGGTCTTTAATGCATAACGACAGCATCAATGTGCATTAGACAGACCTGCCCACCATTACGCATTTCGCGTAATTTATTACACCCAAGTGATGAATCTTACACATTTAGCCAAAAAATTACGCATTGAAAGTCCCCCCCCCCCCCCCCAAAAAAAAAAAAAAAAAAAACACGAAAAAATCGGCTTATGTACAAACACGCACGGCGCCGTGCATAAACCAGTAATCTTCAAGAAGCGTTTCCAGTCATGCGCAGTTCGTTGCACAATCTTTACCATTCAGCGAAGTTGGCGTCCTTTTGAAGTTTGAAGTTATGAAAATGTCGAAACGTGGAGCAGAAAGTTCTGGAAAAGATGCGAAAAAGAAAAAAACTTGGTCAAAAGTCCCGAAAAAAATACTCGGAAAAATTCCCCTGCATATGACCTTCGGCTAAAGGTGTAAATTGTGCACGGTGTACCACTTGCGAGTCCGACTTCACAATTTCCCATGGTGGATGTGAAGCGTCACCTTGAGTCACGCAAGCACATCGATTCCTCTAAAGTGCCGAATTCTTCCAGCATCACACATTTTTTTTTTTTCAGACTGTAGAAATGAGGAAAAGGGTAATTCGGGCTGAAGCATTGGTGGCCGGATTTTTTTTTTTTTACACACATTGTGAGGACCCTTGCCATGGGGGACTGCAGAATGGACCGTTTTTGTGTTGGGGACCGATGGGAGGGGGGGGGGGGGGGGGGGGGGGGGGGGGGGGGGGGGATTCTTTCCTGGGGTGGTGCGAGACTTACAAAATCGCCACTGAGCAGATAGCCAACTCCACATGCACAGAGTCGGCAACAGGGGAGAACATTTTTGAGGTTGTTTCTGGCCTACTATCAAGCCTTGGTGTGCCATGGCAGAACTGCCTGTCCTTGGTTTGTGATAATACAAATCATGTGATCACTGGCAAGAACAAAGGTGTCATTGCATATGTTCGCATATATATTTCCAGTGTATTCTACATTTTCATAATTTGTAAAGATTTCTTGTGACACTTAAAAGAAAAGGTTATTTGAAGAAAAGTTAAGTTCACATAAATTGTGCGAACAATTTCATCGCATCGTGTTGTGTGTTTGAAAAAAGTAAGTGTGGCGCTTGATTACTCTTAGCTCTCTGAAATTACACATTTCTGCCTCACAGAGCTTCAGTTCTTACTCATTGGTATCTTAGGGGGGTGGCAGGTCTGATTAGATTGTTTGTGCAAATGGGTTTCAAGGATTTATGCAGAGGTGCAACTATTCTCGGTGAAACTGGAAATCTGGATCAGAGAATTTTGTGGACTGAGGATTGGAGAGATTGTGTTTGAGCAGTCTCTGATTCAACAGTATTTTGTTTGGGTTCTTTCTGGTGCCACATACATGCCCACCCCTACGGAACTTCCGTATTTTCTTCGGCAATTAACAAAAAAAAACCGAAGTAGCTATGGCAATTATGGAAATTTATTTTTTCATTACGGTAAAAAGATTTTTCAACAAAAATTTACTGCGAGTTGAAGCAGACAATGCTTTGAAAGCAGAAGCAGAACACCGAATGGTAAAAGGGACGTAAAGCCCCGTCTTCATCGAGCAGACGAATAGCGTATGTCTCCAACGGCTTCTGCTATAGAGGGGACATTAAACTCAGTTATTCAAGCAAACGATGCTTTTGAAAGCGGAAGTACTAAACTGGATATCGCAAGTAATTGAAGTTTTGAGAAACATGGCGTCTAATACAAAGAGAAAGCGAATGGATGTGTCAACTGGTGATGCAGATGAACCTGCATCAAAAAGCGCCAGTGGCAAATTTCCCTTCATTGTGAAATTGGACTCTGATGATTCAAAAGCAAAGTACGAGATTAGTGACCGCGCATTTTCTGTAATTAAAACATGGCGATAAAGTTTTGTCTTATTCTGTGCATAGGTTGAGCTGATTATGACAGCCTGACCAACTCTTTCCACAAACTTTTTCAAAAGAAAAAAATGAATGCTACTGGTTTTGAGTCCGTGCTACTGAAATTTGAAATCAGTGCTACTGAAATTCATTTTTAGGGGTAGGCGTGTATGGTGCCAAGATATTTTAGGGCAGTGATATTTTCTCATCGGTTCATCTTGTATGTGCTTTATTTTGGGACACATGTTATATTGAATAAATGTTAAGACAAGAAAATTATTTGTGAGTTTAACCATCATCTAGGTAATTTTTTGCTCTAAAATCATTAAAATCCTGTCAAGATTTTCTAAATTCTTCAGATGGAAGAGTAATTAGTAAAGAGAATTCCTGGCAGTTGAGGCACAGAAAAGATAGTGTGAGTTGGGGTGGAGGGTGGGGTGAAGGGTAAAGTACTAAAAGAAAAAGATGATTTCAGTTACTGCAACAAATTGGCAAAAACTGCTGAAAATTGCTGAAAACGTTACTCGACAAAGATGGACTGATCTGGTGCAGAGACCGTGAATTAGATTGTAAATTAACTTTGGGATAGTGCATGTTCAACAGTATGATGTATGGCTGGACTCCGATGTATGGCTCCAGTCACTGAGGAGAAATCATTAGCTACTATTCATGAAAAGTCTATTTACTCATTCAAGTATGTGCTGCTATGTTAGTGTAATGCACAGCTTTTTGGTTTGGGGTAGGAATAGGGATGGGGGAGGGGATGGAGTTTCAGGAACTCGTCACAAATTGTGATGAATAGTGGGATTAGTGGGATGGATTGGATGGTCACAATCCAAATTTCAGGATTGGCAGGATGCCCCAGTTCACTTTCAGGATTGGGAACCCTTCCCACTGGATCCCTGTTTATGTCATTATCTCCTTGTGTTCTTTTGGTATCTTTTTAGGTACATTTTGCGTCTGTCAACTACAGGAAGTTCTGTTCTTTTTTCAGATCATTCTGCAGTTGGAGGGCATTGTGCTTAAGGTGATTGGTATCATACTGCAACAGAATATCATGGGTATGTCCTTTTGAACTCTCCCTCTCTCTCTTGTATCTGTATTCTATGTAATTATTAGCCCCATGTGTGTTCTTTTCTTTCTGGGTGTTTTTGTTGCATTGCTTTGGTAGATGTCTCATCTCTGGAATGTACCGAATCATATCGATGGAACCTAAAATTGGTTGGTAAGAAGTCCATTCCTTTGATAGATGAGTCTGAACTGCATGAACATAGAAAGGTTTTTTGTTTTCTTTTAGAGCTTGTGCATGGTTTGATTTAGTTTTATTTGCGTTTTTTTCTCCTTTCAATGAATTACTGAGTTGAGAATCAGTTGCCATGTTTGTGTGCAGACTTCTATGAGGAGGTGTTATCGCTTATCTACAGCCTGACCAGTGGCCAGGTGTCATGCCACATGTGGGAGGTGTTCCCCATGATCTACCACATGTTCAAGAAGGACGGCATTGACTACTTTACTGGTCAGCCCCTATTCCCTGCTGTCTGCTTCTTTCTCTCTCTCTCTCTCTCTCTCTCTCTCTCTCTCTCTCCTCCCTCCCTCTGTCCTTGTTCAAAGGTGAATTGTGGGTATATCAGAGACATACTGGTTGCTAACTGTCGTAAGGGTTATTTTAACTCCCTTGACAAGCGAGCGCCCGCTAGCGCCCGACCGGAAATCACACAGCCAAAAGGCTGAGCGCCCGCCAGCGCCCAGTAAAACACGTGGCAACAATGGGCGCCGCCATGTTTCTCGTAGAAAAGGAAGTCTTGCGAGAACGTGAATTCCTTCTTCCTGTAGCCATTTACTTCCATTTGCAAAAAAACCGCAAGTCGATACGTGCCGTGGTTCTCGAGTTACGATTTTTTAAGTTTTTAGGGTCGAAATGCTGTTTTTCACCATGGCTAACCTTGATTTCTGCCATTCTATAATGAGATTTAGTGATGGAGATACTGTGTTTTGTAGGATTTACGGCATAAGACTTAGTGAAAGTGCTGGGTAATGAAGCTTAGAGTGACCTAGATTTCGACTGGGATGAGGTTCCAGGTATGATGAACAACAATTCAGAAGAAAGTTCTGAAGAAGATTTTTTTTTTTTTCCCGAGTAAATGCTCATGTGACATTCTTCAAACTTACGATATAGCAACATATATATTCGTAGGAATTTAAAAATTATTTTCATTTCATTATTTCCTTCCTCTCTTTTAAATTAAATTTTAATTGGGTAACCATGTTCAAATTACTGAGTTACTTACCTTGCCAATGGTTTTCGGCGTAACTAAGCTCAGATAAGTGCATACTGAAGAGGGTTAAGGAAGGGTACAAGATGTGATCACAAATATTTAGACTGACTTTCTCAAGATTTGACCAGCGCGTTGGGAAGTTGTAACCACTAGACTGTCTTCTTAAAACCTCTCAACTTAGTCGTTACTTCACTTATTCATCAGAGTTAAATCATGTGCAGTGTGGTCTCAAAACTTAGAGGATGTGGTGAAGCTTGTATGGGCTAGTCCTCACGCAGTGACACCTTGGTGTAACTGAAATTAGATTGTCATGAAATTGTTAATGGCTGGAAATGAAAGTTTTAAGTGTTCACATTCCACTTGTGTTGCAATATGAATCCAGTATTCAGCACTTGGGTTTGGCGAGGGGGGATGGTTCAGCTTCATTTGGTTGGGCATGCTTACCGTGGTCATTATAATACTCGTTATGCTTCATGCCAGTATTCTCCCAAACAGCAATAATGATCGCACTTGCTAGAGGTAATCAGCTGATGTGGTGTGTTTTCAGATATGATGCCGGCCCTGCACAACTATGTGACAGACAGTGACACAGATGCCTTCCTGGCCAACCCTCACCACATGGAAATGATCTTTGACATGTGCAAGTCGGTCAGTCATCACCTTTAGTCCTCTAAATGACCAGTGCTTTGATTTTTGCTTTTCTGCTCCCAAATTGGCTAAAACCATTCCTCACCACCAACAAAAACAAAAAAGGAACAAAACAAATTGAAAAATTCCCTCAGATGAATTTGGAAAAAACGTGATTGACAGAAATGATGGAGATTTCTAATGTGCTGTACAATTTGTTTTAAACTGAGTGCATTACCATTTCCTAATTCCTATTATATGAATATCTAAATATCAGCCGGACAATGCACAAACCTCCACACTCTATTATGCATGCATTAAAGCACACATAAGCGGCACAGGCATAGATACACTACCAGCACATAACTTGAATGTACTGGAACGGGCTCCCAGTTAGGTCAGATGAAATGGAAGTATATTTTTCAAGTGTTTCCTGAAGATGTGACTCTTGCAAATGGCAAGTAGAAATGGGAATATGTCCTTCTCCCCTCCTGGGTCAAACCAGGATTAAAAAGTGTTTTTTTTTTTTAATTAAATTTACCCATATCACTGCCAGAGAAATGTTACTTGTCAAGACCATCGCTAATGGTGCCAGCAGTCAGTAAGGGAATTAGAGGCAGCTTATCAAAAACTGAGTTGAAAGAGTTGCTTTCCTTTTCCGTCCTGTTTCCCTCGCGAAGTTCATTTTTCATTGGTGAGGTACGTAATGGAAATTCAAAGGACATCATGTGGCAGGGGAAATGAAAAGAAAGCAGTGAATACATGTAAAAGAAGGGGAAAGTGGAGGGGCCAGGAGGGGTGTCTCAGGATGATGAGCTTGATCTTTACTACAAATAGCTGGCTCGGTGCGACCTGAAAAGTCTGTTTTGTAATGAAACAATAGGGGCACCTCTGCCTGTTAACAAAGATGAATACAATACAGGTGCTTAAAGGAGTGGAGTCCTTGTAGGCAGGAAATCTCTCAAATGTACACAGAATTTACCAGGAAAACAAAAAGTGAATCAAAGGAATCGTGATTAGAGGGTTTTAGTGTATGAGTTTGTATTGGTGGGGTTTCAGGTGCTCACAGGGGGATGGGGAGAGGATGCAGAGGTGCATGCTGCCAAGCTGATGGAGGTGATCCTGCTGCAGTGCAGTGGCAAGGTGGATCCTGTAAGTAGGCTGCTGCAATAGTCATATTTTGTTTGGTGTAAATGTACACATTGATGTTGTTCTATTTTGTGCTTTTTTGCTGGACAGGATTTCTTTTCCCCAAGCGGTAATTCTGAAAAAGGCCTCGTACAGTTGACTGGACTAAAAGAAAGAAAGGATAGAGAAATCTGTCAGGCATCACTTGAAATAATTTAGATACCTGCATGAAATATTAGGTTCTGAACAATAGTAAAACGAAGGGAAAGACAACCACTTAAAGCCTATATTGCAGAAGACAAGTCTATTCACTAAAGTGTGCTCGCTGTTTGACACTTGACAAGTGTGACCACCGTTGTAAGCGAGCTCAAGAGACAACGCTCACTCTGTTGGGGGAGTTTTACGTGCTCAGCTTCTCAAGTTAGAGAGACAGTTAAGGTGATTGGCCAATCAGAGCCAAGGTGAAGGTCATATGCACCACACACCCACTATTTTGTCCGAGCATGATTTTTCAATTGTTTTTGTTGTTCTGCACCACGATTGAGAACTCATCCTCTCTTTAATATCCTACATATCATTTCTTCATCGAGATAACAAAATCAGAGTGCCTCAACCTGATCTGCATTAAATGAGAACATGGAACGAACTGCTAAAGTGAAGAATGAGTTCCACCTCATGTTACCTGCCAGTGAGTCTGCACACTGCTTTCCAGCAAACGCACATTTTTCATCTGATCTAAGATTTTACGGAGGAAGGATTTTGAACAAAATTTCGGGCACGTTTTTAGAAGTTGTGATTTAAAGGGTTGTGTGAATGATGTATTTTTTCCTTTATTTTTGTTAATGATGACTTGTGAGCTGAATTCAACACGGTGATAGCCGTAATATGGCCCTTCGTGGTTGGCTGGGGCTATAAGCAACATTACCTTACCTAACTACTTAAAGAGTAAAAGCCCTACATAAGTAAAAGTCAGAAGACCAAAAATCATATGCTGACCATCCTTTTCACTTGCTCTTACCCTCTCCAGTCCACCCCCAGCCTGTCCAGAATACCCAAGCATTTTCGTCTGTAATAAGGTAACCTCACCTTGTATATTATTAGGCATGAAGGAGAGATTTTGCCATGTGCAGAATTTTAGCACAGTGCAGTTTTGCCATGTGCAGGTGCTGCCGACGCTGGTGGAACTGGTGTTGCAACGGCTGACGCGGGAGGTGCAGACCTCGGAGCTGCGCACCATGTGCCTGCAGGTGGTGATTGCGGCGCTGTACAGCCGGCCCCAGCTGCTGCTGGACACCCTGGCCGCCCTGGTCATGCCCAACGTGCAGGGCTCCATCCTCCAGCAGTTCCTCAAGCAGTGGCTCCACGACGCCGACTGCTTCCTCGGGTCAGTGGCTGATCTGCCCTGTGTGTGTGCTTTATTGGGAAGGTTGGGGTGGAAAAGGCCTGAAGGGTTCAGGTCTCCTGCAGTATTTTGAAGGGAGGGGAGGAAGGAAGAAAGGGAAATATTGAACATAAGTAACAGTACATAACATGTCTGGAAAGAGGAAGGATATTTAAATTGTGCTTCTCTCTCTCTCTCTCTCTCTCTCTCTCTCTCTCACTCTCTCTATCTCCTTTTTTCTCTCTCTCTCTCTCCCAGTCTCTCCTCTCTGTCTGTCTGTCTGTCTCTCTCTGTCTAAAGATGTATTTTAAAGAGTTATGTGAATGAATGATTTGTGTGTTGACTTCAATGCGGTGATAGCCCTGATAGAATAATAATTATGGTATTTATAATGCACAGAATCTTGATAAAATCAACTCTAAGCGCAAAATGATAGGGCCCTTTGCGGTTGGCTGGGTTATAAGCAACATTACCTTCCTTACCTTACCTCTGTCTCCCACCCTCAAAGTCTCTCCTCCCTCTCTCTCACTGTCCCCCAGTCTCTCTCTAGCTGTCCCTCCCTCTCCCAGTCTGTCACTCACACCACTTCCCAGCATCCTTTTGTCTTTGTGGCTTGCACGGATCCAAAGATAGAAGCATGGAAGCTGGAACTTCTGCCTACAGTGGGGGAGTGGGAGAGAGCCTGATAGGATACAGAATGGACAAGGGGAGATGATGAGAGAAGCAATCCATTCTCTGAAAGTGAGCAGGAGGCAGAGGGAGGGTGGCCTGGAGCAGACAGAAGGAGGGTGAAGGTTTTCTTCACTGTTCCCCTGTCTGTGGGCCTCTCCCCCCTTTCTCTGTTGTTCTCTCACTAAAGATGGATCCATTGGCTCTGATCCCGCTTAACTCTTCAGTCTCATGCCAATATATTGACGCATAACATGTTTTAGGTGTTTATGATTGCATTCTTACACTATGCTTATATGTGCATATACATGCCAGTTTTCCTCCATTCTTTTCCCTGCACATCCACAAATGATGGAAAAGTGTTGGCTGAGGGAGCTCCTCCACCCCCACTAATTGTTTAAGAATAAACAGGTCTGCCTCATGAATATATCTTTGGAACAGCTGTATTCTCAGTGTGATCAGTGCTGTGTTCCTATTGAATCACAATTTCTGGATATTGACGTTCATTGCCCCAGCCTGGAAATTGTCCAGGCTGAAACAAGTTTTCTGTACGCCTGTAGCCTGTAGAATTTTCAGGGTGAGGAAACTATGTAAACAAACTAATATCCCTGGTAAGAAAGGAAAGGAAATGGTTACTTTTGAGATTGCTTGAAAGCAGTCTGCAATATCTGTCACATGAGTGGACCAAATTTCAAGGTTGTATTCCAAGTAGTTTATAAGATTCTGTAAAGTAAACTCTGCAAGTGACTGTACAGCAGTCTATTTCATGGCATATAGGTTGCGCTGGCATTCAGCAGTGAAGGGGTTAAGGTGATTGAGAACCTATTTGAATGAGACAGAATGTGGGGGATGAGGGAAGAGGAACTTGAAAAATGCTTGATGAATGCTTCTTTCTCGCTTTGTAATGTATGTTCTGAATTGGCTAGAAAGAATCTGAGTGCTTGATTCGAAAGGGGAAAAAGAGTTTGGGATTAGAATAATAATACATAGTACATGGAAGTCTTGAGATTCAGTGCGTGTGTGTGTGTGTGGAGATGATGAGAGAAACAATCCATTCTCTGAAGGTGAGCAGGAGGAGGCAGAGGGAGGGTGGCCTGGAGCAGACAGAAGGAGGGTGAAGGTTTTCTTCACTGTTCCCCTGTCTGTGGGCCTCTCCCCCCTTTCTCTGTTGTTCTCTCACTAAAGATGGATCCATTGGCTCTGATCCCACTTAACTCTTCAGTCTCATGCCAATAGATTGACGTATAATGTGTTTTAGGTGTTTATGATTGCATTCTTACACTGTGCTTAATGTGCATATTCATGCCAGTTTTCTACCTTTTTTTTTTTTGCATGCAGACCTATGAAAAATAAAAAAAATGTTGTTGAGAGAGTTTCTCCTCCCCCCCTCCCTCCCCTCCCCCTTATTTAGTGGTTTTAGAGTAAACAAGTCTGCTTCATGAATATATCTGTCAAACAACTGCATTCTCAGGCAGATCAGTGCAGTATTCCTTTGGAAGACTCGTTTTGGATATCAGCATTTACTGCCCCAACTTGGAAATTTTCTGAGCTGAAATTTGCTTTCTGTACGCCTGTAGCCTGTAGAATTTTCAGGGTGAGGAAACTATGTAAACAAACTAATATCCCTGGTAAGAAAGGAAAGGAAATGGTTACTTTTGAGATTGCTTGAAAGCAGTCTGCAATATCTGTCACATGAGTGGACCAAATTTCAAGGTTGTATTCCAAGTAGTTTATAAGATTCTGTAAAGTAAACTCTGCAAGTGACTGTACAGCAGTCTATTTCATGGCATATAGGTTGCGCTGGCATTCAGCAGTGAAGGGGTTAAGGTGATTGAGAACTATGTTTGAATGAGACAGAATGTGGGGGATGAGGGAAGAGGAACTTGAAAAATGCTTGATGAATGCTTCTTTCTCGCGCTTTGTAATGTATGTTCTGAATTGGCTAGAAAGAATCTGAGTGCTTGATTCGGGAGGGAAAAAGAGTTTGGGATTAGAATAATAATACATAGTACATGGAAGTCTTGAGATTCAGTGCGTGTGTGTGTGTGTGGAGATGATGAGAGAAACAATCCATTCTCTGAAGGTGAGCAGGAGGCAGAGGGAGGGTGGCCTGGAGCAGACAGAAGGAGGGTGAAGGTTTTCTTCACTGTTCCCCTGTCTGTGGGCCTCTCCCCCCTTTCTCTGTTGTTCTCTCACTAAAGATGGATCCATTGGCTCTGATCCCACTTAACTCTTCAGTCTCATGCCAATAGATTGACGTATAATGTGTTTTAGGTGTTTATGATTGCATTCTTACACTGTGCTTAATGTGCATATTCATGCCAGTTTTCTACCTTTTTTTTTTTTGCATGCAGACCTATGAAAAATAAAAAAAAAAATGTTGTTGAGAGTTTCTCCACTCCCTCCCCTTCCCTTCCCCCCCTTATTTAGTGGTTTTAGAGTAAACAAGTCTGCTTCATGAATATATCTGTCAAACAACTGCATTCTCAGGCAGATCAGTGCAGTATTCCTTTGGAAGACTCGTTTTGGATATCAGCATTTACTGCCCCAACTTGGAAATTTTCTGAGCTGAAATTTGCTTTCTGTACGCCTGTAGCCTGTAGAATTTTCAGGGTGATGACATGATGTAAACAAACCAGCTTCCCTTGTAACAAGTGAAAGGGAATAAATGAATACTTTGAGGTTGCTTGAAAGCAGTGTACAACATCTTGTCAAGTCAGCGGACCAGAAATCAAGGTTGTATTCCATGTGGTTTATAAGATACAGTGAAGTAAACAGCAGGTGTTTGTACAGCAATCTGTTCATGGCATAAGGTATAGAGAGAGAAGTAAACGTAGAAAGTGACTGTACAGCAGTCTGTTCCATGGCATACAGTACAGTGAAATAAAAACATAGCAAATGATTGTACAACAGTCTGTTCTCCTGCATAAGGTACAGTGAAGACAACATAGCAAATGAGGGTACAGCAATCAGTTCTCTGGCATAAGGTAGAGTGAAGTAAACATAGCAAATGACTAAACAGCAATCTGTTCTCCAGTATATAGGGTGCTCGTGCATTTGACAGTGAAGGGGTTAAGCTCTTTGAAAACCTGTGTTTGAATGAATCAGAAACTTGGGGATGGGAAACTTACAAAAATGCTTGATGAATGCCTCTTTCGTGTTTTTTCTCTGATACCGATAAATTTTCTGAATTGGCTAGAAAGAATCTCAAGAGCTAGATTAAGGAGGGAAAAAGGTGTTTGGGATTAGAATGGTAATATTTAGTAGATGGAAGTCTTGAGATCCAGTGTGTGTGTGGGTGGGTGTTTATGTGGAGATCAGAGCTTAATCTAGAGCGCGGGATCGGTACAATCCCCCCAAAATCTGTTCCTTCCCGCAGTTATCGAGTCTTAACGCGGGCAGACTCTGCACAGTTGCAGGACTGCCCACCCTGTTCACTGATCGTTACGGGTGCTTGTTTGTCATCTGCTTGAAAAACTGAAACTAGGACTGAGCAGGAGCGAACGATTTCTTGATATTTCATTCATTGGTTAGTGTAAATCAACCAATCAGCGGCGTTCATCTCCTTCATCTCGATCACCGACGAGAAGTTGCGAGAGTTTAAGGCGCCATATTAGATATTTTCCAAAAAGAAGCGTGAACCCACCCTATTCGACTTCGACTTCGTGGAGAAAAATTTTTGGGGGGGGGGGGGGGGGGGGGATTGCCCCCTTTTTTAAAAAAAATCCTAGATTAAGCTCTGGAGATGATGAGAGAGAAACAATCCATTCTCTGAGGGGTGAGCAGGAGGCAGAGGGAGGGTGGCCTGGAGCAGACAGAAGGAGGGTGAAGGTTTTCTTCACTGTTCCCCTGTCTGTGGGCCTCTCCCCCCTTTCTCTGTTGTTCTCTCACTAAAGATGGATCCATTGGCTCTGATCCTACCCTCCTAGAATGTCGGTCTCCTGGCAATGCACACGTAGATCAAAATTTGAGATTTGCATCTGGAGTAAGTGTTAGTTTGGATTTGTTCATGTCTCCAGTTGTTGCTGTGTAGACGTGTCCAGTACAGGGTACATAGGCAAGCTTGGAACACCCTGTTTTAAGGATGTTTCCTTGTTCTGTGTGCTCTGTATTGTCATGACTGCTAGGCGATTGGGTGTGGTAAGCAGTGTTCATTTGGAGTTATGGGTGTATATTCATTTCATCATGGAAGCAAGTTACCCTGCTTGCTTGTTGTTTACTGTCTACAGCCTTATGTAAGATTTCCTTTCAAATGTTTGTATCAAGCATGCCTTTCTAATAACTACGTTCCCACAGTGTGATGTAACAAATCCAGGCAAGTAGGAAGGAGGTCACACAACAAATTCAAGTATGCACTCACTCAAGCCTTTCTACATCTTATTTAGTGTTTTACAAGTCATGTCACATCCCTCTTTTTTTCTTTTCTCTCCCCCCCTCCCTCTTACATCCCCACCTCCCTAACCCTTTTCAATGATTTAGGTTGTGTTCTCACATGGTGTGTGCAGACTTCACGACCGCAAGCTGAGTGTGTTGGGGCTGTGTTCCCTGCTCAGCATGACCAATACACGACCCCAGAGAGGTGACTGCCGCTGCCCCTGACATTTTGCCGCTATGCTCATCCTCTTCCAGGGCCTCAAACGAGCCTATGCCAGTGAGTTGGTGGTGGTCACTGTGGAAGGGAGAGAGGTGAAGGTAGGGTGGGTGGGTTGTTTTTATCACTGTTGTGAGGAATTTGTCATGCAAGGTCCCCCATTGCTTTTGGTGCTGTGGGAAATATGTTGGAGACCAAATATTTAACCCTCTTCAGTATACACTTATCTGAGCTTAGTTACACCGAAAACCGTCGGCAAGGTAAGTAACTCCGTAATTTGAACATGGTTACCCAATTAAAAAATTGATTTAAAGAGAGGGAAAGGAAATAACGAAATGAAAATAATTTTAAAAATTCCTACGAATATATATGTTGCTATATCATAAGTTTGAAGAATGTCACATGAGCCATTTACTCGGGAAATAAAAAAAAAATCTTCTTCAGAACTTTCTTCCGAATTGTTGTTCATCATACCTGGAACTTCATCCCAGTCGAAATCTAGGTCACTCTAAGCTTCATTACCCAGCACTTTCACTAAGTCTTATGCCGTAAATCCTACAAAACACAGTATCTCCATCACTAAATCTCATTATAGAATGGCAGAACTCAAGGTTAGCCACGGTGAAAAACGGCATTTCGACCTCAAAACTTTAAAAACTCGAGAACCACGGCACGTATCGACTCGCGGTTTTTTGTAAACGGAAGTAAATGGCTACAGGAAGAAGGAAGTCACGTTCTCGCGAGACTTCCTTTTCTACGAGAAACATGGTGGCGCCCATTGTTGCACACGTGTTTTACCGGGCGCTGGCGGGCGCTCAGCGTTTTGGGCTGTGTGATTTCTGGCCGGGCGCTAGCGGGCGCTCGATGGTCAAGAGGGTTAAGAACCAGACTTCTGGGAGTCATGATTTGTGTGTGCGTTTTGAAGTAACTTTACAGCAAGCCATTGTCATGACTGTAATGCTGTCTCATTCTGTGCAAAAGTGCTTTTTTTTTTTTTCTTTTTGTTGTCGGCATTCTGCTGTTGTTGGTATTCTGCAGCACTACAAATCGATCTTTTGGAAGCAAGCAGATTACCTGAACAGATGAAGTGTATAAAGGTAGACTTAAAATTGTGGGAACTGTGTTAGGTATTTGTAGGATCGTAAAGATTTTGTTGGGAGTACTTTCTGGTTCCTTGACATTTAGGCAGGAGTAATACTCTGTTTGGTGTTTTTTTTTTTTTTTTTCTTATTTATGTAACTTAGTGTGGCTTTCCCAGTCGGGCAGCAATTTTTCTTTTTTGTGCAGAAAAGTTTGAAAAATATGTTGATTACCAGCAGGAGTGTAAAGAAGGACATCCTGTCAAGGCAGCCGAATTTATTTGTAGAGATTAAAAAATTTAATTCCATGAGAATTTTTACAGAGTTTGAAAAGAAAAAAAAAAAAGAAAACAGAAGAATTGAAAAAGATTACTGTCTGTCAAACCATGTCTGCTGTTTAAGCAGCTATTTGAGAGAGAGAGAGGGTCATGAAAAAAATTATGTTTACTCTGAAATAGGTGAAAACCATGTACAAGGTGGCTGAAGGTGGGACTGGCTTGATCTTATAAGATGGAATGGTACACAAACATTGATACCAGAAGATCAACATTACTGGTGCTTGCTATGCGATTTAAATATTTAAAGTAGGGTTGAGTAGTTTTTGTCTTGAACATTTTTGCAATATGCTGGTGTGTAATCAGCTTTGCCATGCGCAGGTGACGGCAGGCTTACACAAAATTTTCACTTTTTTCCTTATGCCAGGTTATGGCTGCAATCACATTTTATATTTAAAGTGTCAGCTAATGGACATTTTGCTTTTTGGTGTGTTTTTTTTTTTTTTTTTTTTGTAACAAACAGAGAAATTTTGTATGCTAGGAGCTTAGAACAGGGAATGCCAGAATTTGTGTGTAGGGCAGTCAAAATAATAATAATTTTTTTTATGTCACAGCAGCAGAGCTTAATCTAGAGTGCGGGATTGGTACAATCCCCCGAAAATCTGTTCCTTCCCGCAATTATCAAGTCTTAATGCGGGCAGACTCCGCACATTTGCACAACTGCCCGCCCTGTTCACTGATAGTTGCGGGGCTCGTTTGTCGTCTGCTAGAAAAACTGAAACTAGGACTGAGCAGGAGCGAATGATTTGATATTTCATTGGCTGTTAATGTAAATGAACCAGTCGGGCGGCGTTTATCTCCTCCATCTCGATCACCGATAAAAGTTGCGAGAGTTTAAGGCGTCATATTGGATATTTTCTAAAATGAAGCTTGTACGCACCCTATTCAACTGTGACTTTTGTGAGGAAAAGTGAAAAAAAAAAAAGATACTGTGCCATGGGAGGGTGGAGAAGATATATGAAGAAACCACGACTACATCCAAAAGCTCGGGAGAAGCAGCCCGAAAAGAGTGCCAGTGCAAGGGAAGACCGGTTTTAAGACGACTGGCTGAAGAAGTGGCTCTGGATGTCTAAGCTGAAGACCAGTTGGATGCAATGTTGTGTTTGAAACACAAGAAACAAAAGATATTTACATTGCCCCAAGTTGTATGAACTTCCGCACTAACACCATCGACCGCCACATTCAAGTATCTGGCCACATTCAAGTCGGGGGGGGGGGGGGGGGGGGGGGGGGGGGGGGGGACTGCCCCCCCTTTTTTTTTTTTTTTTTTTTTTTTTTTTTTAAATCCTAGATTAAGCTCTGCAGCAGTGGGTTTATTCAGCTGCACTCAAGGAATCTTTACGTGCTTTTAAAAGCTTGTGTAAATGTGAATATGATGTCTGTGTAATGAGTTGCTAAAATACAGGTTCCATGTCTTGGTGTATTGTAATTATCAGGATTGCTAGGATGGCCAGAATTTCGTTCAGGATTGCTAGGATGGCCAGGATTTCAGTTCAGGATTGCTAGGATGGCCAGAATTTCAGTTCAGGATTGCTAGGATGGCCAGGATTTCAATATAGGATGACTGAGATAGCCACAGTTCAGGTTCAGGATTGCAAGGATGGTGAGGATCAGGGCCTCTTCCCCACTTTGCACCCTAGAATGTATTTGAATATGTCCTTTGTCATATCTTGCCTGTATTGTGTATTTACATCTGTATGTAGTTTTGTTGTGTTTGTGTTGGGAGGGAGTGGGACTTAAAGGGCTTTTCCTTTTTGGATTTTGTTTTGTTCTGTGTGGAGTGTTTTTGCTTGTTTCATACTCGATGGTTTTGTTCGTCAAGGACAGGTTTGAAGAACAGGCAATGTCTTTTAAGTATTAGTCTTGGCTTAAAATGTTTTAGTTGGTTCAGTCCCCTTACCTCTTCATTTGTGGGTAATGCCTGTGATGTTGACATTTCTACCAGGACTGTGCAAACAGGGGTCCTGTTACACATTCTGCAGTGTGGAGATTTCCTCTTTGCAGGTCGTGCAGAAAATGAGAACGATTCTGATGATGATGAGGAAGAGGAGGAAGTGGATGCTGATGCAGGTGTGAAGAGAGTGTGTGTGAGGTTGTGTGTGCGTGCGAGTGTGTGCACGCATGTGTGTGTGTGCGCATGCATGCGTGTGTGTGCGCGCATGTATGTGTGTGCAACAAGTGAGTGAGTGAATAATTGAATGTGTGCTGAGTGAATTATTAGATGTTTCTGCTTCAAATTTTTTACCAACAGGTCAAATTTAACAGACAAGCTTTCATTAATTAAGGGGAAAAAAATGAATAAGATACATAGAGTGCAGTGTATTACTTGGAGCATATGGTGTGGCTGCACAAGAAATGTTGCACTTGGCTGTGAGTGGATGGGTGATTTTCCTGCCCCCCCCCCCCCCCCCCCCCCCCAAGGGGGAATGTCAGTAGATTTTAGCAGAATAAATGAAATGCTTGCAGACTGGAACAGGGTTGGTAATCGTATCAACATATTAGCTTGCTAAGGACCTTGCACTGTAGAGCTTTTTTACTTTTGATAGAGGCAAGTTATGAGTATGTAGTAATCTTAACCTTACCTCTAGCTGATGTTCACTTTAGTGGATGTTTTGTCTATCATTGAATTGGAAACTTTAAGTGATGAAATTGTGTCTTCCATGATTGAACACATTTTTATAGTTATATAACAATGTTTTAAAGCTAAAACATGTGAAATTTTCAGTTATAACAATATTTTAATGCCAAAACATGAAAGAGAGGACTGAAAAACATTTACACATGAATCACGTTAAACATCACAAGCCCTGGTCTCGTACGGTGGCACAATCATTCTCTCGCTTGGCATGCCTGCAGTACACATTGTATGAGTAGAAAGACATTTGACGTCTCTTTTGTGAGTCATGTGTCATGCTGCTTGTATCCAGCTGCCCTCCAGCCACACCTGTACAGTCGGGGCCTCATCAGGCCGAAAAGCAAACATGGAATGCTACGATTTCCGTGGTCAGATTCACTCCACTGTTGTCATTTTCCTCACTTTTTGAAACAAAAGCTTATTTGAATCTCTGAACCTCTTGTCTGCTGGTCTCATAGCCAACTCAGAAACCAACAGGAAAGTTTGGTGCAAACTGACACTTGCAACTGGCATGCTCAAACAAATGGGTTAGCTGGGTATTTCTCCTCTCTTGCATGTGAGGTGCCAACTCGATAATTAGCCGACAGAACTACCACAAAATCCAAGTCGCGAAAAGAAAAGAGAGAGACTCGGCTCTCTTAGAACAGAGAACAGTACAAAACTAATGTGCCAACAAATAGAACTTGCAGCAATGAAAAAGGAGTTAATGCCTGATGAAATTTGGTGGAAAAATCCACAGCAGAATACTTTCGATAAACAGTAAAAAAGAAAATGAAAAAGTGGATGGGCACCATATCAGGTTGGCACTGTACTGACAGGCTCTCTCAAGGAAAAGAAATGTGTATTACAAGCAGGGAAATCTACTATGGCCAAGAAGTATACAGTTCAATTCAGCACCGTACAAACTGGTCAAAATAGGATCCACACGTTAGAGTGCATGTCTGGAGAGTGTAGAGTTATGATAAGGGTTCCTACAGTCGTAATAGTCCTTAAAAGTTCTTAATTTGGGGGGGTCCTCTTTTCAGGCCCTGAAAATCCCTTAAAAATCAGGATGATACTCAATAGGTCCTTAAAAAATTCTGAAATTTTGTCACTGCCAATGATTTTGGATAAAGTTTGTGTAAAATTGTGAGTCTAATGAAGAAAAATCTAAAATTGAATTTTTAGAAAAGTAAAAGTCTGAGTGGAAGTTGACTGACGATCTTGCTGATAAGTTGTCTACTACTGGTAAAACACCAGAGAGTTACTGGCCTTCATGAAGCCTGCGTATGTGATAGAATGATCGGCTGACCTGAAATTAAGAAGCCAACATGTCAGGGAGTGTCTAACATTGTTTGGCTAGAAAAAGAAGAGTACAAAGAATGGTTACAGGCAGACCCAGGTAGAGACGAAAATAAGACCTTTGTTGGATACACAAAAAAGTTTTAGGCAGTGGATGGTTTAATTGGGTGTAAGTATTTCTTGATTATTTTTCTTTAAAACTATCCCAGAATTTTTTGAAGTGCTTGAAAATGTCCTTGAAAGTCCTGAATTTTTTGTTTCTGTCAGGAAATCTGTATGATGATGATGATGTTGCAGAGCTCCTGGCCAGTGATGAAGACGACATTGATGAAGAAGGACAAGAGTACCTGGAGAAGCTAGCCAAGGCAGTGAGTGGCATTCTTTCCTATAAGTATGCTTCACAGAAGGTGCGTCTGTCACAGAGCTGCCATGTTTTATGATTTTTCTGACAGTGCTATGCTTTGTAATAGAAGAATACTCTTAAAAAAAAAAAAAAAAAAACAAAAAAACAAAATCCCTTACTGATCATGGACTTGATGACAGCTTAAACAGAACCGAGATAATGCAGATCATTTTAGACTCATTTGTCAAGAAAAAAATGGCCAAGTTAAGAAAAGATAGAATCAAAAGTAGAAGAAAAATAGTTACAGACCTTCGCAATCATGCAGCCTTGCCAGTTGGTTGCGATGTCAGCCATTTTGATTTTTTTTTTTTGTGGGCCAGGTCAAAAGCAGACAATAACTAGCAAGATTTCTATCTTTTTGATCCACTACCATGTCATGTGTGAAGCAAAGTGCAACGGAAGTGCTGTTGTGTCTGACTTGTCACTTTGCATAGGCGTGCTATGCCTGAAGTTGGAATACCGCACTAATGTTACTGTTTGAACTTTTGAGATCTTGGCAGCTCTGATTTCAAGAGTTGTTCTGCTCAGATAGACAAGCCAAAGAGCATAGTTGCACCCAGTCTTGGGGTATGTGGAACGTACTCATAACATGCATTCAGTAGATGTCTGGGTTGATTTTGGCTTCCATTATTTGTCATTTGGTGTACAACTGTAAAGACTGGTATGGATCATCACATAAAACTAGTATGGTTAAATGTACATCTTTGAGCCTTAGTATTTTTCTCATTAACTTAGCAAGTGTGTCAAAAATTTTGTATGCATGATTTGAATGTCATGGAGAACTTGACCAGTTTAAAATTTCTAACTTGCCTCTTTATGGTGAAAATGGTGCTGAAAAAGTGCCCTTTAGAGTATTTGTATCTGTATCTCATAGATAGCAATCTTCAGATGGTATTATCTTTGAAACTAAGAGAAATTTAGGTTGGGGTGGGGATGGGTTTGCTGGGCAGCAATGAGTTGTTTAAAATGATGCCCTCCTACCGCCCCACCCCACTGAAAATCTTTATTCTTTTATTTACTGTTAACTTGCCTGTAGTTGCTCCCCCGAACATATTATTTTCTTCATTTTGATGCAGTTCTGTGTAAAAATGGCTGATGTTGTTCAGCACATCATTTTACGTGTAAGTATCCAGGACATTTTTTGTGAGAACTTTGTGTGTTGATGTCCATATACTAGTGCAGTATGCTGTGTTACTGTGGTCCACAGGCTGGCAATAATGACGACGACAGTGATCCTGAATTCAGCGACGATGGAGCAGAGGAAACGCAGCTGGAGAGTTACAACACCCCCTCTGGATGATGAGCGCTGTCCTGTGGATGAATATGTCGCATTCAGGGAAATCCTTAGCAGTGAGTGGTGGCTGCTTGTTGCATCCTCACTTCTCTTTTTGTATGTTTTAAGAGAATATTTACACTCAAATGGTCATATCTGCATGGTCCATCCCTCCCACTCTTTAGCGATTATGATTGTATTTCCATCCTCTCCCCCTCCCTCCACCAATACAGTGGGTGTACACTGTCCGTACGATATAAGTTGTTTTGAAATCTTTTGAAGGACGATATGCCTCTATCTCTTTCTTTTTATTTGTTTTTGTGATTTTCATTTTTTTGGTTTGTATTGTTTGTTAGTTATGTGTGCGAGACTCAAGATAGGTTGATTTGCTCAAGAGGCAAGTTTGTAAATGCTAAGAACACAGCATGTCATTTTTATTCAGTCATAGTTCATTTCATAGGGAATGCTTAGAATGAGTTACATCAGTTAAAGTGACCGAGAAACATTTATCTGCCTGATGTGAAAAACACGTTGCATGAGTGAAAAGGTAAGGACAGAAGAACTGAATGTTGAAAAATAAGTTTGTCCAGCAGTGATAATTGACTCTGTGTGTGTGTGTGTGTGTGTGTGTGTGTGTGTGTGTGTGTGCACGCGCACGTGTCATACAGATCTGAGTGCAGTGGACAGTGGCTGGTACACGGCCTTGACCTCCGTGCTTACCCCTCAACAGAAGACGCAGGTGGAGGAGATCTTCAAACTTGCCGACCAGCGCAAGGCTGCCTCAGGTTTGATGATGTGCTGCACTGCTCTGAACTTCTCCCTTCGCCTGTCTTTCCTTCCCACCTCCTTTCCCTGTGATGCTGGATCTCGGTAGATAGGTAAGGTGATATTGCTTACAGCCCAGCCAACCACAGAGGGCCATATCAGGGCTGTTGCCATGTTGAAGTCGACTCGCCAAGTCATTCATTCACACAACCCTTTGAAATGCATCTTCTAAAAAACACACCAGAAATTTTGTTGAAAATCTTTTTACTGTAAAATCTCAGATCAGATGGCAAATGTTGATCTCTGGGTGGATTTGTTCACATGTGCCAGTTGACTCATGGAAAGGAATTGAAGCTTTCTTTGTATAGTCAGAGGAATACCTGGTAACATATTTCTGATAGGATAGGCATGTCCATGTATGAATTGCAACTGACAGGATACACATGAACGTGAAGAGAGTTTTGACATCAAAATGTGCATACAGTACCTACCTCGTGGGTACTGTATTTCAAACAAGAAGCATAACTTATGCACATATCGGTCACTTTAACCATTATGTCACTAGAGTAAGCAATGATTCACCAGTGTTGAATGAACTGTATCAATCTCACTGTCTGCTAACACATTTCATCCTACTGTCTCAGTGGCTATTATTTTAAGTAAGCTGTGACTATAGCCACCACTTTGTCATATTTTGTGTATTACAGAATGTTTACATTTGGGGGCAAAATCATATTTCTACCTGTCTGTGTTTTTGAGGGGTATTCTTGGTGTTTTCTTCCATTTTCTTTTGCATAAGAAAGAGGGGTACCACAAAATGTTTTCAAAATCCCACTTTGATTTTACAGGGTTCGCACAGGGCCCTAAAAGGCCCTAACCTTTTTAGGCAAAAAATAGGGGCCCCCCTAAAGGCCTTAAAAATCAAAATGAAGAGGCTGGAGGCCCTAAAAGGCCCTAAAACCAGAACAGCCTAAAAAAAATTCTAAAAAATAAATTGTGAAAAACAACAACAACAACAAAATAAAGAAGAATGATCAGAAAAGAAAACAAAAACCAATTTTCGTAATAGGTAAATGCCGAAACAGTACTGATCGATCATGGTGTTTTTTTTTGTTTGTTTGTTTTTTTGTTTTTTGTTTTTTAACTCAACTGGCATTATCATGCCAATGATATGCTATTTCACTTACGGCAATGATCATCCTCCTATATCACTGTTTGCCCCACTTACGACAATGACCAATTATCCATCAATCATCAGATTTATTCCCTTTTTTTCCTTCTCCCCCACCCCCAACTGGCATTACTACATCAATGCCATCACATTATTTCACTTATGACAATGGTCACCACCCTATAGTACTGTAGATCTCATCTCGGTGATCAACATCCATCAGTCATTGATCATTTCTTTTATTCCCCCACTGGCATTATCATACTTGCCAATACACTATCCTACTCCTTTTACAAAAATGCCCATCATCTACACCACTGTGGATCATACCTACACCTTGACCATGATCATCATCCAACCATCTTTGAACACCTATCCCATTCCCCCACCAGCATTTTACACCAGTGCCACAACATTATCCCACTTATACAACAATTATCGTCATCCTACAGTACTGTTTATCTCAAATCATACATGATCATCACCCATCAGTCATCTACCTCTATCCCCCTCCACCCTTTTTCTCAACCTGCAATATTATACTAATGCCACCTTATTATTCCACTTACCACAATGACCATCATCCCACAGTACTATTGATCCCACCCATGCCAATGAGCATCACCCACAGGTCGTTGATATTTTCCTTTATCCCCCCCAACTTGCACCATCACCACTACATTTTTCCACTTACATAACAATAGTCATCATCCTATGGTACCACTGATCTAAAATAACCATTTCTCGGTTACTGAAAATACTCCCATCCAGTGAACACCTTCATACTGCACTATCTAAGGAAATGAAGAAGCTGACTAATTGACAAAGGAATGAGGACAGCAGCCCCAACTGTAAAAGGTAGCCTCCTTGGAATAAATCAAAAGTATTTCCAAGGAGAGACAAATAGGAGGATGACTTGAGCACTAGACTGTTTTCTCCTTCAACCAGAGGCAGTGTGTGCTAGTCAATCAAGGACAAGGCAGCTGTTAGTCAGGTGGAAAGAAAGAGTAGGCCTACTTTTTTCTTCACCTTGTGACTTGTATTCCCAAGACTTCCGCCTTGTGTGTGCTGCAAGAACACTGTGTTTACTCTAGCCATTGTAAAAGATTTCTTTTTGTTTTCATACGGACATGGAATTGACAAGATTCATACCAGAAAGTGATTAGGTGCTTGCTGAATGGAGGTCTGTATTGGAGAAAATGGCATCTGTGGGAGGTAATGGTCAGCACTTCTCAGCATTTTCGTGTGCCCTGATGGCCCTATTTTGTAAATTTTAGGCCCTAAAAAAGGCCCTAAATTTTTGTCTTGAAAGTCTGTATGAACCCTGTTTTAATATTTTTCAGGATCACTAGGTTGGTCATTACTCTTGTTTCAGGAAAGGGCTTTCTTCCGCTTTTGCATCCTGGCATAATGGTTTATAAGACCCTTGATGAAAATGTGATTTGCAGGGTTCGCACATGGCCCTAAAGGCCCTAACCTTTTTTAGACCAAAAATAGGGCCCCTAAAAGGCCTTAAAAATCCAAAGTGAAGAGGCTGGAGGCCCTAAAAGGCCCTAAAACCAGAACAGCCTCAAAAAAAAATTCTTAAAAAAAAAACTTGTGTAAGAACAAAAAATCAAAGAAGAATGATTAGGGAAAAAAACAAACAAACAGATTATCATATTAGGTAAATGCCGAATCACTACCAATCGATCATGGTGTAAAGTCGTTCAAGGGAAGCAACTCCACGACAAAGTAACTGTGCTGTCCACCATCTTGGCTTTCCATGTGTGATCATTTGTCCGTGAATGTCCTGGCTTGGGTTTTTTTTTTTTTTTTTTCCAGTGTTGGTATCTTTGTCCTGAACTGTCCACTAATGCAGTGTGTTATGCAGTTTTCTTGTATATTACAGAGTCCAAGAGAATCGAGCAAGGGGGAGGCTACCACTTCACCCAGCGCACCGTGCCCTCCACCTTCAACTTTGGCAGTTAGGTTGTCACAAGGATGGAGCCCCAGCATGGGATTGCGTCCGGTCTGACCTCCTCCTGTCTTGTGTTTGGAAACAGTAGCAACCAGTGACTTAACTCCTCTCCTTGGCCTTCCCCCTTTCATTTTTTTCCAAGAGTTAACATGCTGTGTGGTTTGCTTCAATTATATCTTTTTTCCCCATCTCTGATTTCCTATGGCTTTATCTTTTAAATTACCCTTGTGCTATTGAGGTCTAGGGTTGTAACTATGTGGTGGTTTTAGGGAGTCTGAAAGGGACAGAAAACAATCTTGAAGGCAGGAATGGGGGGTGGGTGGGGGTGGGTTGCCAGGGTGGGGAGTCTTGTCAGATATATTGACAAGATTCCTGTGATTTCTTTTTTTTCACTTTCTTCATCCCACATGTGATGGGATTGATGCAAGCACACCAAGATGATTTCAAAGTCCTGTGTAATTTAATTGAAGTGAACTAGGGGCATTTTTTGTGGGGGGTGGATGGGATGACACACGCTACACTTGCACTTTTGCTTTTGCTGAATATTGCTCCTCTCTTCACCTCTTTTTTATTTTCCCAACCTGTTCTTGTAGGGGTATTTTGTATATGATTACTGTTATTATTTTCTTTAAACATGTCGAATCCCGCAGCAAAGTTTGTTGCAAAGAGTGCAGCAGTACGTGTTAATCTTGTTGGAATCCATTCCCTCCAGTTCACCTCTCTCTGAAGTTTGGGGTGATGTTTTCGGTGCTAGGAAGGGCCAAACTGCTGATGGGTCCCTCCAGATGACCCCCCCTCCCCCCCCTCCTCATCTCCCTCAAGGGAGGCATGGGGGTCGGTGACTAATGTGATGGTGTTGGCGTGCCGGTCTTGCTGGCATGTGGCGAGCCCTGCTTTTGGCGTTGTAGGGGTGAGCGTTGTGTATTTTGAGGCCATGGGCAAGTCTGTTTTTGCTCAAGGGTCAACTACAGCCATGTCTTTGCTCCCGTTTGTGGGAGTTTTTTTTTTGCAGGTCAGGTGTGTTGTGATACCTGTACCTGCTTGGTCCACAGCCAGTGGGGATTGTGGGCTGTTTGCTGAAACGTTGTTGTCTGGTTCTTTCCCCTCTGTCCCGGCTTGGGTCCCGGGGGGCTGAGGGTCCCATTCATCAAACTACTGCTGTTTGTGTGGCTGTCGCTGGCGACCGGGTTGCACAGCTTGCTTCCCTCCATCCCTCCCTGCCATCCTCCTCCTTTTGGGAGGGGACAGGGGAGGAGGGTGTGTTTTTTTGGGTTGTTTTGGCAGTAACCAGGCCTGTGTTCCTGGGAGTCTGCTGTTGCTGTGTACTGGGTGGGGGAGTGGGCGGGAGACTGGCTGTCATGGTCTCCTTACCTCCCCCGCCTTTTTTTTTTGCCTCCCACCCCCATTCCCACCACCTGACGGCACATGGTCGCCATCAGTGTTCACATGGCTGTGATATGGCCATCGGCCCTTTTTTGGCCGGTGTGACCTTTCTTTACTCTCTTCCCTGAGGTGGCTGCCGCCGGGTGGAGCGCAGTGCATCCTGGGACAGGCAGCGAAAACCATTGGGTCGAGGCAGAGGCACTCGGACGTCCTCTCGTCTCGCCATGGTTGGGAGACTCCAGGTCGTATCCTGGAGTGTCCCTGTTATCTGTGTGTGTGTCTGGAGCCTTGATTCCCTGTGGTGTCCAGTGTATGATCCTGTAGGACGGCTTTCCCATTGAGGCTGTCGGTGAATTCCTGCTGGGACGTTTTAGTGCCCCCCTCCAGAAAGTCTGTAGAGTTCTTTTGAGTGTTGTGTGGGCAGGCATCGGTCTGCCTGGCTTGTTCTCTACCCCCCCACCCCATTTTCTTTTTTTTTTTTTTTTTTTTTTTTTTACTCGGCCTTAACAGGACCGCAGGTCCTCTTTGCAATGTCCTCCATTTCTTCCTTCTAGTGAAGAGCCCCCCCCCCCTCCCCCTCCCTCCATGTTTTGTCCTTTTTGTTGGAGGCTGCAAAAAATAGAGGTAATCTTTTTGCTTGATTTTGAATGTGTGTGTGTGGCTGCTGGCCTGCTTAGTGAAGAGGGAAGTGTCAAGTTGCCTGAAGCCCAATTTTTCTTTCTCTGGATGTTTGTGTGCATGTACTTTTGTTTGTGAACATTCTGAAAGTTCACCCACAGGAAACTGCTGCAGATGATTAATGTCCTGAAGTAACTGTAGAACTGAAGAATTCACTGTAACAGTTAAAACTGAAATGCTGTGCTCAGTGGGTAATCAGAGCAAATTAATATGTGGTACTAAGTTGAAACTTTGGTATTGGAGAACTTTGAAAAATGCTGTGTGGCAATTTGAATAAAGCAAAGAAGTGCGTTAAAAGAGGTTAGCTGATGCATTGCTCTGGTGGTGTCTGTGGCAGCAAAACAAGACATTGAATTTGGCTCCCAAAGTGTTGTGATGTATGTATGTATTGAACCTTTGATCTGTGGCGCCAGATGCACCTTGCCCACTTCTATCAGATTGATTTGCTGAGATTGCTTCCCCCTCCCCTGCTACTTTGGACGGTTTAAGATGGTACTTTAAAAAAAAAAGGCCATTTTCAAAACAAAAAGAAAAAGAGAAACAGACATTGAGTTTTCTTTTCATCAACAACCAATGTGGATGTGTGTGAGCGTTTTTTCCCCGCCTGGACGAGTGGAATGTCAACTTTCACATTGCTGATCCCTTTGACTGGCCATGGTAATATTCAAAGCACAGCCACAGCTTGTGTGTGTGTGTGTGAACTGAAGCTTCAAATTTGCCCCTGCAGTTGGATGATGAGAACAGAGTGACTGTCTTGGTGAAAGAGTGAATTTTGAATCATGAGTACCCTTTTTTTTTTTTTCTTGTAAGGAATAAAGCAAATGTTTTCAAACAATTTGGGTCAGGTGTGCATGCAATAAGAACAGTTTTTTAAAACGAATAAAGATTGAGGAATATGTAATAGTGAATTGCGTGTTGGTTTTGTGTGTGAATGTGATACGGATTTTTGAACTGGTGTAGTGAGCGGAAGAAACTTGAATTCAAAGATACTGAACTTTTAAGTATCGGTCAACAGTTTGCAAGAAAGATGAGCGACAGTCTCGTCTTTGCAACTGAGATTCTGTGAAGAAATTCATCCTATTGTTAACAGGATGTAATTAATACTTACTGGGACTGCAAATGGCGGAATAGGCTCAAGTATACAGAGAGCTCAAGAAACCCGGTATGGATTTAGTACTCACTAGTGCCACTATTCAGCTGAGAAGCACAAGTCGTGTACTTGTGAACTATAACCATTGAGGTGACTATTTTGACTGGAATCTGCCCAAGTCGAGTGTGAAAATGAATTTGATAGGATGTTTATTTTTTTATTTTTCTTACCACAGAAAACAAATGAGCGAATGCAAGTGATGGATACAGTTTTTGTGAAACGATGATGTCATTGGTATTATTTCAAAGAAACTGCAGTAGTATATTTATCTGGAAACTCACCAAAGTTATCAGGGTTTGCTGGTCATCAAAGGTTTGAAAAAGTTTAGAGGTCTTTTGAGGCCTTGAAACGCATTATGTCTATAAAAACGTCTTGGGTTTGTAAAAGTGTATAAATTTGTCAATATAATTACAGTTCCCAAAATGTCCTCCCAAAGATGAAGAGGAGAAAGCTGGCACCAAAATTCTTGACAGTGGAAAAAGCTGTCCAGCTGACCACAAGTACATTTACTTTTGTGTGTTTGGAAGGAGGAGAAGAAGGGTAAGAAGGAAATGAACTTTAACCTTTGGGGGGGGGGGGGGGGGGGGGGGGGTTCACTCTGCTTACTGCATTTAAAGAAAAAAAATAAATGTACTCCAAGTACGTGTGATATGAAGAGACCCAAGAAGATTACTCCAAGTACGTGTGATATGAAATTTCTGATCATCAGAGGCCAGAAGATTCTTTGTGAGAATCAGTGCAAATTTTCTGATCATCATCTTCCAGCAAAAGAGAGACAGCAAATTACTACTTCATTATCTTCCTGAAAACTAGCATGTCCAGAGATAATTCTTATGAACAAATGTGCATCTCTGACGCATAAAAATCCTGTCTGATGCACTGGAATTCAGTATGGTGCGTCATAACATAACACATGATTTTCTCCTGTAGGCAATTTACCACGACAGTGATTTTCTCCTGTAGGCATTGCACCTCCAAGTAGCCCGTCATGCAACAGCTCTTTCGTCCCATCCGCCTTGATTGAAGCCAATAAAAATGTAACAACCTCAACATTTTAGAATGTTCTCAATTGATTAACAACTTCCGCTTTAAAACTCTTTTCTGCTGAAAACCAACAAGAGTCATCAAATTTGACAACCCAAGTCTTTGATTGGACCACAAGATTACATGATTCGTCCATGCGCAAACAACATGGACAATCATATGTAATTTGGCTTTTCAGAGAGAAAAATCCACGGTTCAACAGTGGCTTTAGGGTGATCATCAAGCGAATGGAACAAACGTCAAGCGATCTATGCAACTCAACCAGTTCAGAAATGAAAATGGCTCTGGTATGAGCACAGGAATGTGTAGTGCACAGTGCAAGAGTGGCCGACCTACATACTTTCATGAAACGTTCCACAAAATATTCATCACTTATCTCTTGTTTGTCACCAGGCTCCCGATGATCATTGAAAGTACTGATGGAATTGGTTCATGTTGTGTAAATTTTGTGATGATAATCACAGAGGACTTCCAAATGTCAAGTTTCACTTTTAAAATTCCGATAGTGAAGGTGTTCGCACTTACTCACTTTAGTTTACACTTTGTTAACATTGGAACATGCATCTAAATGAATAATGTTTAGTACAATCTGGGACATTTTTTTATCAACTTTTGTTGATAACACCGCCTATCCATTTCTGTCTAATTCTTTCTCTGTGTTTTTATGTGTGTGAGCGAGTCAGAACATGTGTGTGTGTATGCGCATGTTTGTGTGTGTGGTTTTCAGTACATGTACAGGCAGTTATAAAGTGTGACCCCCTACATATTTTCGTGACCCCCTGAAAATTTGGAAACAAGTTTTTCGCACCGAGTCTGACCCTTTAATTGTTTTTTTTTGAAATAATTATCATGATGCCTAACAAGTATAACTCACAATTTACATCGTATTCCTTTAAGACAGGCATACTTTAAAACAAATGTATGAGCGAGAGCTTCTTGCTCCAAAAATAAAGATGCCCTTTGACATTTCTGACACACATGCATACAGACAACACGAAGAGCATGCACTTTCTGGACACGGCTAGGGAAGCAATACCGACACTGCAGCAGTGTTTTCAATGAGATAGGAGATGAGGAGGTGGGGGGGGGAAGGGAGCTGGTTAGGAAGAACGTGAGGAGACAGCTTGGTGTGGAGGTACCCAGGTGAAGATAGGTTAAAATGCTATTGTGTACACACACATCCCCCATCCCTCTTCAAAAAAAAAAAAAAAAAATTTAAACCACCAACAGTATTTGAACTGAAATCTTCGCTTGGTTGCAGTCACTTCCTGTAAATGTGGAACATGACTTGTCCATTTAATAACACAACAAAAAGCATAAAAGTCACAAAGCTTCCTTTTTTCTGTACTTCCTGGCACCATTTCAATTAATTAACTACTTTTAGGATAAATACACACAAAGTCTAAATGAAAGAAGCAAAGCTCAAATAGTATAGGCATGTATTTTATTTTTTAATCGTATCTTGAGCGTTTACAGCCCCATTTTTATTTCACAAAAAATTGCATCCAAACAATGAAATCATCTCTGTGACACAACTTTCTTAGAATATGGTGCTGAGTTCTTGTTATGCATCTTTTAAACCTGTTCTCTTTGGTTCAGAAGTAATACCTGCTGCAAAAAAAAAAAAAAATGCTGTTGTCCCTCAAAAATGAACGGGTTATCATTCGTCACCTTTTGAGAATACTGGAATCATATTTGTCAGTCCTCTAGAATTCCACCAAGTATAATTCCCGATAAGAGAGAAACCATCAACATTTTGCCTATGATGGGGGAGTATTCATGAAGAAGAAAGCCGTATTTCAGCAGCTTATTAATCAGTTTTGGAAGGAAATTTGATGACAAATACTTTGAAAAATGTTTGGAAGCAGTCTACATGAGTACAGTGGTTATCAAGTACGTGGGCTAAATATCAAATGACAAAGTTATGCTACCAGTAGTTTACAAGATAACGGTGTAGTGAACATGGAACATGAACTATAGCCATCTATTCCTTAGCACATTGGTACATTTGCACTTGGAATATTTAAGGTTATGCTAGATCACTTGAAGCACCAGGGAAATTAAAAATTCGGTCCGTTCCAAGTCAAACTTTAGCTCCAAGACTTGACCCCAGAAGGCTGACGGTTATAATACCTTCCCATTATGTTGGTGCTCATATCCTGACTACAATAAGTCAACTTTCTCCATGATTGCCAAGTGACATTGCTATACCTTATTTCAATGCAAAAGGACAAAGATGATTAGCATCATAAATATCAATAAGACAGTGACATGTGCTGTACCTTATTTCAATGCAAAAGGACAAAGCTGATTAACATCATAAATATCAATAACGTGCATCCAGTTACTGTATACATGTAAGTCAGACAAATGTGGATAAAACTGTCAACATATAACAAACACACGTCTGGTATAATATGATATCAGCAGACTAGACCTTTAGGAGTGGACAATGAAGACAGGTATTTTTATCCCACAAGACAGGCATGGACACCGATCAAGGCTGCAAAGCTGCCACTGTTTCAGGAATTTCATATTGCAAAAAAAAAAAAAAAAAGACAAAACCACCAAGAAACAAACTTTCAAAAAGTCCCTCATTCAGTTTTACGAAAGTGGATCACTTGCTTACTCTCCCTTCTAATGTACTTAATGTAGATTTAATACACGTTCGGCCAATCCTTGAGATCAATCATATTCACAACCTATTTTGCTAGTCTAGACAGCACTGATTTGCTCAGATCATTTCACACAGCTAGTACAGCCATTACTTTACAGACAATCAGAAGAACAAAATGTATTTTCAGTCTGTTGAAATACTCATTGGAAGGATTTACATTCTTCTTTCCCCAATCATCATCACTCCTATTAACCTCCTAAGGGGTAAAAATTTACTGTCAACAATGATAGAATATGACGTTCATCATGTTGGAAAAGGCCAAAGGAGTTGAGTGCTGTTTTTGATGATGTAAAGTATTTGTTCCAAGATTTGAATACTTTTTTCTTCTGTTGTTTGATATTTTTGCCAGTATAAAACCGGTTTAGTGAATTTGATATTTTGAAATGGCTAAGGAAATGAGTACATTAAAGTTTACCAAAGAACATGGACACAATACATACCCAGAGACACTGCTGATTTCAGACTCACTTTGCTACATATGCATGCGCAAAATGGTTCACATTTTAAATTCATAGTTCAGGTAATGACCATAAATAAGAGTGCATGATCCCACTAACTTCCAAAATCAAGATTTGTTGATTAAGCAATAATTTTTCCACATGCTCATGTGTATATACTTGTGTCTATGCACTTCTATTAGCTTGTAATATCTTAATCCTCTGACAACTGAATCGCCATCTTGATAACTGCTCTGCTGTTTTATTAATATATATGGAGAGGGTTGTGGTCCATTCAACGTTCCCAGAAGTCAGGCAAATACTTCAGCACTGGCATCATCCCGCCATCATTATTCTGACCTACTGACAACCACCAGCTGGGGAACACCACCTTGAAGACTTTTTCAGTTTATTATTTCTGACATTTGAAAATACACTTGCCTGTTTTGTATTGTGTGTTAAAGAAAAAGCGATTGTTTCTACTGTGTTTTGTGTATACAAGAATTTTTACTTTGTTTCTGCGATGCGACAGTCCCATTTTTGGTCTTGCCATAATTTTGCTTATCAATGCTAAAATTCACACAGAAAAATCAAACATTTGGAAGGACATTTTATCAATATTTTATCAATAGGCTTGTCTGAAAAAAAGAAAGATTACTTGTTTATTTTGATTTGTAAATATCCAGCTTGCCTCAGTGAGATGACTGACACACCATATAGTGAATTTCATGGTCAGAAGTTTCCCTACAGCTGTTCAAATGACCCTGTCTGTTTGGTCACAAAAAGTCAACTGAAGTATACTTGCTGCAGCTGGCTATTCTCCCTAATACAAACCCATAGTACACCTAGGCCAGTAAGGCCAAAGAGTCACTGTACGTGACTAAATAATATATCAAGTCAGATATGTCTTTTGCTTCAATTACGAAGTGAACTGTTTCTGTGCCCATCATACTTTAACTTGTGTGTTTTTCCTAGGAAGCAGTTGCCCCTTAAAGCATGTCTGAAGTAACTACCTGTTTTCAATACCTCTGTCTTGTCACAAAGTGCCAAATTTACTTAAGATGGCATGAAGTGCCATATTTACCTATGACACATTAGCATGAAGCATCAACACTTTTCTGAAGGGTAGATAAATAAACAAGGTATCCCACACTGGACTTGTGTATTGCAGACTGGATAAAACAGTTTTCCTGTTCTCAAGTACAAGAACCCCCCCCCCCCCCCTATAAAACTGGTTTAGTGAATTAAATCTAATGGCAATGGGTCAATGCATGTTAACTTGTTATTTTAGAACTTCCTTGATACTTTCACAGACCATGAAATCTGACAGTTCTGGTGTGGAGATGGAAGGAATGTGGGACGTAAGGGAATGGGAAGGCTGGGGGGGGCAGGGGCAGCAGGAAACCTAGGAAAGAATATCTTTCCCAGTACCTGATTTCTGTGGTTTTTGTTGGTTACTGACAATTTTCTGTAGCATTGTGGACCTTGACTGAGCAGTTCAGAAGTCGGGGATTTAACGCAGTCAACACAGGCCCTCATGCCATCCATTGCACACTACTCAAACTAGAGTCACAGTAGAGAAATTCCCAAGGGACATCCACTGTAGCCTCATTTCCGTTCACTTTCTCACAAAACCTAAAGCTGACAGTGACTTTTTTTTTTCCGCAATGGTCTAATCTTTGATCGTTTTGATGATGCATGTTTCAAAATTGAAAAAAAAAAAATTACGCTTTTTGTCTGATGAAGCTGAAAATAGTTTACAACAAAAATTAATCATTTCATCTTTTGTCACCTGCACCCCAAAGACAGGCATGGGTTGGCTGATTTCTCTGCAAACTGACCAAAGAAATAGACTGTTACAGGTCTACTGTTCATGTACTATGACCAAGGAAAGACTGAGTCTGCACTCTGTAACAGCAGATTGATAAACTTTTGGAAAAATCCAGTCACAGCTAAATTTAGGACTGTCGCTGTCATTCTCACACATCATATCAGACTGATCACCTGCCATCAACATCATTGCAATGCATCACCATGCAGTGAATCACTTGCCAAGAAAAATCCTTGCAGCTGTGGCAAACAAGTCAGAAATGCTGTCATCTGATAATCAAACCGAACATCCCCTTACATCCTCTCTGAACGTGGACTCAGGAAGTTTGTCAGCTGGACGTCGAAGCAGGCTGCCAAGTGAAACGGTGATGCACTGTTGACCACTGGAGAGCCTCCACACCCCCTGTGACTGGTAGTTGCAAGGTCTTCTCCACGTAGTCGCACTTTCCTTCTCCGTCCACTGTCAGCACTGTCATCGTCCTGCCCAAAGACATGGGATGAAAAAGGGATGAGTTGTGCAGACTCAGGCTGATCAGTAATGCCATTCCATCTTTATTATCCTCATCCATACTGATGATAATAAAAAAAAAAACAACAACAAAAAAACAAAAAAAAAAAACCTTTCCTCATCCTTACTTATAATGATAACAAAACAAACAAACAAACAAAAACCCACCGCAAATTATGTGCTCCATGTCCTGTTCTTGTGGTAACCTAGTTTTTTTTTTTTTTTTTTTTTCTGCACTTCAATACCCAGGATGAGTTTGGGTTAAAGTTGCAGGGATCATTAAGTTTAATGAAGACTTACGGATGCACATGGTGCTGCCATCCTGATGGAAATTTTCAGTCCTGCCGGCTTTATGATTAAAGTAACTATTGTTACAGGCTTAGCAGGTAATGTCCCCCAAGTGCTGAATCGGAATAGGCACCACAGGTGATACCACCAAAGGGACTCTGCAGCAGTGAATTGTCTCCTTGATGGGCTGCCTCATGCTGACTTTATACCGACATCTCCCTGTGCAGTGTGGTGCTGAGCCTGCCTCATACTGACTTTATACCGGCGCTCCCTGTGCGATGTGTGTGCTGGCTGCTGCCTCATACTGACTTTATACTGGCGGCTCCCTGTGCGATGTGCTGAGGCTGCCTCATACTGACTTTATACCGACATCTCCCTGTGCAGTGTGGTGCTGAGGCTGCCTCATACGGACTTTATACTGACATCTCCCTGTGCAGTGTGCTGCCGAGGCTGCCTCATACTGACTTTATACCGACATCTCCCTGTGCAGCGTGGTGCCGAGGCTGCCTCATACTGACTTTATACCGACATCTTCCTGTGCAGTGTGGTGCTGAGGCTGCCTCATACTGACTTTATACCGACGGCTCCCTTTTGAGATTCACTCTTCCTGGTTGGTATCCCTCAAATGCAGTCGCTTTGTGCCCAGGCTGATGGGAACCCAGATGGAACCAGCTGTCTGTGACTTGTGTGTGACCTGATGCCTGAACACGCACGCAGTCATATTGCGCCATTCACACAGCCACTTTGTACTACAGAGACAGGACCCCAAACAAAGCAGACTTGATGTTGCTAGTGTCCTCATGCCCGTACTCATGTACACTTGCACACACACACACACACACACACACACGGTAGGCATGCATGCATGCACACAGACACAGACACACTCACACAGTGACTCTGTACCATAGTGGCGGTTGAAATCAGACAGAAACTGCTGACTTGCTGTTGAGGCTGTCCTGATGCCATCACATACTCATACTCAGTCATCTGCTACCACAGTTAGGATCTACGAAATAGAACATATTAGCTTGCCGTCACATACATCCAGATACATGGACACCCACACAGATGTGCACACACACACACACACACACACACACACACACACACACACACACACACACACAACACATGCACACGCATGCGCGCATGCACACACACACACACACACACACACACACACACACACACACACGCACACCAACACACATGCGTACGCACATGTACACACATACATATGCACACATAGTCACCTTGTGCCATAGCCACGCTTGGGATCCCAGACAAACATAGCGGACTTGCTGTTGATGCTTTCCTGATCCCACTTGCACTGCTGGCCATCCTTCTGCAACTGGGCATCTGGTAGGTATCTGGCAGAAGCACACACCATGGGGATGGAGAGCTTAGATGTGGCAGACAACAGTAAATAACAAGCGAGGATACTTTCTGCTCCAAAGATAAGACAATCACACTCCCATTGCTAGAAATAAATCCTATTAGCAACAAAGAAGTTCCAAAGATTAGACAATACCACTCCAATTACTAAAAATAAATTCTATTTACAACAAACAAGTGCACTTTCTACTCCAAAGATCAGACCATCACACTCTCATTACTCAAAATAAATCCTCTTTACAACAAACACAAGAGTACGTTCTGCTCCAAAATAAGACAACTACACTCCCATAACTCTATATAAATCCAGTACCAATTTGTCTAGCACAAATGAGGACCTAAAACACAGAGAACAAAAAAGGTTAACATCCTCAGTCAGCTGCGAAATTTAAATTTGTGCTTGGTGAATTGGTGTTGTACACCGTATTTGTTTGGAGTTATGGGCATGTAACTGTCTTACCACAGGAGCAAGAGTTTTTTTTTTTTTTAATTAAATTTTAATCAGAAAAGTTGAGAAATTGCAGATGCGCCAAAAGAAGAAGGTGCACAGAGATTTCAACTAATAAAGGACACACACCTGTAGGACACAAAAATACATACACAGTATTCATGATAAGTTACAACAACATAAGCGCAAACAGAAGAAGAAGATAAAAAAAGTAAATGAAAAACAGCTGATTTACAAAGCAAATGGTAAACAATTAAATAACCATTCAGGTAAACATACAGATATATGAAGACATTCTTTTTACTGGTCTATTCAATTACATCAGATAGAATTTTTTTCCTTTCCGTTTTTAAAATAATTTATCAAATACATGTGAATTTGGTGTTTTTTGCTTAAGTCAACTAAAAAAAATCTTTATAAGGAGTCCACTTGGCAACAGTCATTATATACCATATTTTTACGCGCTATGTACTCTTCAATATTGTATCTGTATTTCAACTTATTAACAAAGGCTTGTACAGTAGGCATATTTCCATTTGATTTACAGTGATATAAGTATTCTTTAGCAGATATCAAACTGAAATAAACGATCTGATCAGTGCTTACATCTTTAGAGTCAAGAATATCCAGTGGTCCTGTCATTTGTAAATTTGACACATTGTGACATTTTTCATACATTGCTTTCATCGAAGCTTTCCCCAAATTTTGAACATCACAATGCCAGAACAACAGAAGCAAGAGTTAGTCTTCCTGTCCATGATTCATACACCACATGCTCTCTGTCTCTCTCTCCACCTCTCTCCTCTTAAAAGGAAAATCAAATATTTCATACTCTTGAAACACGGCAAGGCAATCACTCTACAGGCCTGTAAATCCTACTCAAAGAACATCACACAGTTATTCAGCAGCATGTCTGGAATGAAATGTGGAAGGAGTGGTCTGATTTCATCTTTAGTTATCTGGACTTTAGACAGAGCAGTTTTAAAAAAAAAAAACATTTCCTGCACTTTCATTGAGGGTGGAATTCACTCAGTACAGATGACAAATTTAGCATAGTTCCAGCTCCAACCCTCAATCTCCAAAAGAAAAAACCAACATGCCAATGATCTCTATTCAGGAGTTTTGTTGACTTTCCATAGCATATTCAGACTGGCATGTCAACAGTTGTCACCCACTGTTTTTATTCAGTTAGTAGCAGTTCCTCAAATGTGATGCAGTCACAGACAAAAAGGTTATACAGGATGAATTTTCACTAAGATGAAGCCAAAACAAAAAGGGGGGGGGGGGGGGGGGGGGGGGGGGGCCTTAAATTCCCTGCAACCCATGAAGGGTGTTTCCGAATCCCCTGTCACTACTCAGCCTTTTCAGCGATCAGCTCAGCTGACATTCCCTGTTTTCTTCAAATGTTTTCAATCGGCAAGAAGAAGTGTGAAAACGAAAATTGATGTGATTCTGTTATATAACTGAATAATGCTAAAACATGCATAAATGTTTTCTCTCTTTGTTTTTCTGGACTCAGATATGTTGAAAAAAAGACAAGCTGTGTAATCGCTTAGCTTGCATTGTCTGTGTGTGCGTTTGTGTTCATGTCTGTTCCCATGTCCGTGGTAAAGAAAACTTTACCATGTGCATTTTCTCTGCATGTACGGAAACTATCGTAACAAAACTTAGCAGAACAAAATTATAATGAACTTTTATACCAATCCTTGTTAAAAGATGTCACCAAATCATAACAGCTGTAGACCTGAGATTAACACTTTCAGAATGTTGTTTAAAACTTGCAAAGCTGACAGCTTTTTTTTAAAAAAAGTTGATCAGAAAATTTTAATAATCAGTTCACACTTTGGGAAAAGACATCTTTAATGAAATTAAACACATTTCATGTATCAATTATCAAGCTACATTCTGTCAAGATCAGACCATTTAATGTCTTTTCTACCTAATGAAGATGGAGTTATAAATAAATGTGTTATAAATATAGAGCTAAGATAGACCAAATATGAATATATTTTGATAGATATATGTAAACGAGATTATGTTGGTTAATCAAGATTGTGAATCAAGTCAGTGAAGCAAAATTACAGGCACATGTAAAACAGTCTTTCTCGTCTTAATAGTAACCGATTTTCACAAAAGCTACGGGAAAGCATGGTTCTATTAAATATTGTCAGCAAAACAATAAAAAGAATTTAAAAAAAAAAAAAAAAAGAAACGCCCAACCGCTTTTCATTGGAAATCTGAATCTGGTGCACTGAACACAGTAAAGTGTCACTGCCTTTGTACTGTGGGCAAATTAGCTGATGATGTACATATTGGACATGTAAGTGACCTGTCTTTAAAAGAAAGAAGGAACTAAGACTGTCTCACAGAAGCAGACCACTGAGATGATCTTTTCACAAACAGGAGCTAAGTATGTGGTAGAAAGTAGAAGCAGTGACACAAGCACTCCATGGGCTTTCATCCACAAGCCAGATTCAAATGCAACAAGCCATGATACTGACTGACTCCATGAACCTACTTCAGAAAGTGAAAAGTGGAATGGGAAGCCCTGCTTGGAATGAACTAATGCGCAACCTTCCATTGGACAGACTCATATGGATGTACTGCCCTGGACATGCTAGAGTTAAAGGAAACGAGAGGGCAGACACACTGGCTGGCAAGGCAACAATAAGAACTGGATTACTGCTTGGCTGATCTGATATGATAAGAAATCTGAAGAATCACTTAGGCAAACAAAAAAAAAAAAGCAAAGCAACCATACCATAGACCATTTTAAGGGAAGAAATGGGGGTAGGGGTGGGGGTGGGGGGCCTTCATGCCCTGATTTTCAGTTTCAAATCTCCCATCCACTTTCAAGGATTCACCAACAGCAATACTGCTGAGACAGTTTGCAGACCATCTTCACAAGGACATGGAGCGGTTTCCACTCCAGAGCATGATGCTAACACACTCCGGCTTTGCTGCATGCAACTGAAGTCATCTGTTGAGGACTTGGCGCATCATGTCCTGCTTATCTCAAAAACAGACTCTGAGCACCACTGGTGACAAAGTAACAGAGCAGCATCTTTTCCAGTGGACGATCTCGCAATGACCTGAAACACACTGATGGCTCACAATGCCCTGATACACAGAGATGCCTCTCAGTGGACTTCTGGCAACTGTGATGGAGGCGCCTGGAAGTGGATGTGTGTAGGCATGCCGGAATGAGCATTGTAATGCCACACAAAGACAGTAGAGGAGTCCCCGAACCAACCAACGAACGAAACAACATGCATCAAACACACGCACAAGGCATACAAGTCAAGAAGAGCTCTGTCCAGCTTACCTGGTCCTGTCTCCCAGCATCTCGAACAACTCCTCCATCAGTCTGTCCTTGGTGGACATGGCGCTGTAGGTCTGAACGATCTTCTGGAACCGTTTCTCACCTTTCTCCACCTTGCGCCATGGGAAGCCCACAGGTGAGTTGCCCACAGAAAAGTAATCTGTTTTGGGAAAAACACATGGCAGTGTCAGTATGATTCTCTCTGATCAAAAAGGGGCATGATGGCTCCACACATATGCTGACTCTCAACTGGAACAAAATATTTACAGCATTTATAATCACTGTAATTTCTGACATTAACCAGTTGCAATGATAAAATATTAAGAAAAAGTTGATAACATTTTCTTTTACTAAAACTTTGATGAATGGACTGGGAAGACAAATAAATGAACAAGTAAATAACTGACAGAAGGCATACGCATAAAAACTGACTATGATTTCTGACATTTGACCAGTTCTATTTATATATATATCGAGAAAAAGATCATAACATTTTTTTTTTCTTCTAAACATTGGGAACGGAGTGGGACTACAAAGCACAAGAGTTAGTAAATAAATGACAGCAGAAATAAGCATAAATACAATGACAGAAACAGAAAAAGCGGAGATGTTCAAGGCCAAAACGCGTCGAAAGAGGCAACACTCTTCCGCTAAGAAAGCCTTCTTTGCATTGCTAAATGGATCCGAAGCAACTGATTCTCTTTGTTGTTTTTCCCTTTACTGAGGGATCTGTGAGTTGAAAACATGTTTTGATACCGTAAAATTATCACAAGAGATATCAAGGGATTCAGACACATGACTTTAAGAATATGTACATACACAGAAACACACACTGATGCATACACACCCATCTGTCCAAGCATGTTTAGCTCCCTCCTCACTCCATCCTTTCCTTCTCTCCAACAAACAAATAAGCGAGATAAGAAGGGACACACATTCAAACACACACTACGATAAAGAGCAGTGACTTATCCCCATATAAAAAAGACTTATCACCATATAAAAAGCAGTGACTTATCAAAATGTTATGAAGATGCACAAGGAAGCTCACCATTTGGTGATGGAGTGGTGAGGAGGACAGGGGCGTCGGTCAGTTTGTCATTGGTCACTCGAGCCAGCTTACTGTGCGTGGGCCTGTCTGACATCACCACATCCACATCATACCACATCCATATGCTGTGAAAGCACATTGCACCAAATTATTCACATCACAATCCTACCACAGTACACCAGATCAGGCCAAGCAGTATTTCCATATGACATCCTCTGCACCATGATACGTCATTCTGCCTAAGTACATCCTCATCATATTGCACCACATCATGGTACCTCATTCTACCTCATCACATTCTCATCATACTCACAATGTACCTCACTATGCCTCATTCTTCCACATCACTTTCTCATTATAATACAGTAGTTAAGATATGTCATTCTACCAAAAATCGCGTTCTTGTCAGCATGCCTTGTGTCATGTGTCATCATCCCTCCACATCACAACCTCATCATAATGCACTGTGTCGTGATGTGTCTTTCTGCCACATCACTTTTTCATCATAATGCACACACAGCAATACTTATACTACCACATCACTTTCTCATTGCAATGTACTCCTTAAGGTGGTCATTCAACTGAATCATGTTCTCAAAATAATGTCTTATATTGTATGTTGTCCTTTCGTATCACGTCCTCATCATAATCCATCATGTCATCTCATTTTTTTACCACATCACATCCTCATCATAATGCACATAATTGCATCCTCATCACAAATGCACCTCATCATGACGTGCAATTCTACCACATCACTCCTCATCATCATACACACACCACAATATGTTATTCTACCTCATCACATTTTCCTCAAAACACATGACCAAATCATTCTACTGCATAACATTCTCATAATAATGTACAACTCACAAAAACATCATTCTACCACATCGCATTCTCATCATAATGCACCACATCATGACACACACATTCTCTTTACCCCCCCCCCCCCCCCCCCCCCCAAATAAACGAACGCTCCCCCCAACCTCCATTCCACCCGACTAGCTGCCCCCACTCTCAACCATCACACCCAGAGTTCCAAGACAACACGGTATGTAACAATGTTTCACTTAAGTGTGGAAGTCACAGCCTCTCTTTGCACAAGTTCACTGACCACACTACTCACAGTGGACCATTTCAATGGCCCCCCTTCCCTCCTCTAACAGGCGCTACAGAGTCCAGAGCCTCGACCAGCCGCCGTGGAGAAGTGGTCAGCGTCACAGACTCCCGGCTGGGGAGGTCATGGGTTCGAATCCCATCAGAGTCATGTGGGTTTTTCCGCCCCGACCGGCTCCTATCCAGAGTTGAGTTTGCTGCGGACTCAGTTGGGAAGACTGGGACCACACACAGTCGAGTTTCATCCACTTAATGGATGTGTTTCTGAGAGTGTTGCTCAATTTCCTGACCAACACTGCAAGTGCCTGTGTCTCCTGGATGACGCTGGGACATATTATGAAAGGAAGCGTAGAGTACAGCCCTGTCATGTAGTCTCAGACGGAAATGGGAAAATCCGTAGCATCATCTTAATCATCCTCATTCTCATCGACCAGCATAAAAGAAATGTCTCAATTTCTCTGGCCCTTCATGCCCTGCTCTCGTGGTGACTTATACGCCTGAGTAACCTTTCTCCATCCGGCTACAAAAACAAGTACGGTATATGACAGCCTTGAAACTTTGCACTGACCCTGTTCAATCACACAACAATCATTTGTCCAAATTTCAAGTATTTTTGTTGTGGTATGATATTTTAAAATTATTTTTCAGAAAAAAATGTGTACAAATGCCCAGTATAGAGAGGAATGCTGAATGTCATACTGGCCCAGTTCGGAATGAGTTTAAAGCTATTCTTGATTTCAAAATGAAGAATAAGTTTGTATTACTAGATCATGGACTTTGCAGCAGTCTTCAGCTTTCCACTTTCATTAACTCAGTAAATCATGTTCTTGTCCACACAAAGACAGCTTTGTAAATTACATCTGACTTATTTCAGTACACCACATTTTGTCCACGCACAGGTAGCTATGTAAATTAAACTCTGAATTATCTTTTCTCAAGGAATACAGCATGCAAAGTACTGTTCTCTGTTCCCCGACAGAGACAGACTGTTGGGTCTACTGAGCTTGAAACAGTTTTTGATTAGGCTGTGAAACTGATTTTAGCCAATTTTTGTAATCCAAAATTTCAAATATTCATTTCCAAAGCAGTGAGAATTTGAATGTTTTGGCTGTGCCAAATAAAATACTACAAGGCACAAGAGCAGATTTAAGTTAACTAACTCACAAATGAATCCATCCCTGGAGAGCTTGTAAACCAGCCAGAAACCGACTTCTATTACAGGGAAGCTTTTAAAGTGGATACTTTCCTTTGTACCAACCAGGTTTCCAGGGCATTTTAGCGATCCACATTCCTCTAGGAACCTGGAGTCACTAATCTATGCATAATTTATTTAACTTGGATTGTGAATTAAACAACAGTAAAAGTAAGATGAAAGGCAAGAATTGTCAAGATGACGAAAAGAGATCTTAAAATTTGTTCAATGGAGATGGGCATTCAGAAATTTACAATGTAATGTGATATTTATGACAACAGAGACTAAGATAAAAAAAGAAGAAATGTTTGGCCTCATGTAAATCTGCCTATCTATTCTTTTTACCATGCATGAAAGAAATCATAAAAACATGTCAACCTCAAGAAACATACCCAAGCTCTATCAAGGTAAGAATGAAACCATTGTAGTTGTCTCTCTCTGAAGCTATTGAATCAGTATATGACTCTATGGAGTCTGCCTTCGTCAGGAAATCTGTGACCAGAAAACCTGTAGAAAAAATATGCAAACATTACAAATCTACACAGTATACACTGAAACATGACAAAATTAAGGGAAAAGACGATTTTAAAAAACATGAAAAAAAGTATGCATTAAAAGCAAAATGTGTTCAAACCATTGCTGACAAAATTCAACTCATCCATTAACAACAACTTGAATGTGATCCACTTAAGTAAACCGGATGTAGTAAAACACCCTTATAATTCCACTCACAAGACTCCCTGCGTTTACAGAGTATTGTTAAACATTGGTTTTCTTGAAGTACACGAGTTAGTTTTGTTCCTAATTACAACTCCCTACTGAAGATAAAAGCACTTCTAGGATCCAGTTTTTAAAAAGGTCTCCCTGCCATACCTCTGCCCTTCTTGGTCAAGTCTTGTTGCTGGGAGATGTTCACCAGACATGCTATGCGTCCATGACGACTGGCGCCAAACCATGTGCCTCCCTCGCGTCCTGGCTCTTGGTCTAATCCTGAACAACAGAAAGTCAATACTGTTAGTAATATAACGAAAATTTCTGAGTGTTACCCATATCTGCCATGATTCATTTTCACAATACTGTGATCGCAGTTTAAAAAAATAAATTCTGTGACAGATGTTTGACCAGTCAAGGATCTCCACACCTTTGTCGTCAGACATGCACATCAGTTAAGAGGTGATATGACCAGTCCTTCAGTCTGCCCTAGGTATGACCACCTTCCTTTTGGGCCAATACTGTTGGGTTTTCAGTTTCTGGCAAATTCATTTGGTTTAAACATCCTTTGTAATAAAAGTGGTGATGATAGATAGAACATGTGGTCATTTGAAACAAAAAATCCATTGTAATAAAAGTGGTGATGATAGATGGAACATGTGGCCATAAAAATCCATTGTAATAAAAGTGATGATAGACAGTTCATGTGGTCATGTAATAAAAGTGGTGATGATAGACAGAACATTGTCATCTGGAATAAAA
>JADBJO010002739.1:65000-85000 GCA_016801955.1 Conus betulinus
TTAAACACGATGTTCCGTCTGGGGATGATTGGGAAATGCCAAAAGCTTCCTGCCTCTCCACGGAATTGACTCTCAAACCAGCAAAGACGTCAGCACTGGCCGTCAGGCCTACATCCAATGGCAAGACAGCACTATCTGCCCTGTGCACGGGTCTGTCTGCATTCTTATTGCACGTTAGAGATGATGCTGACAAGTGGAAACGCACAGAAATTGAAAGCAGTCCATGCTAATGGGGAGGTGTCTGTTGCATGCGCTTGTGGGTTCGGTTAAAAGTGACCCACCAGACCAACTGTGTTTAATCTGGAAGCGAAAGAGTTAATGTCAGGCTTAGCCTGGAGGGCTTTCAGTACAGGTTTCAGTACTGTTCAATCTTATATCTGTTTTGTGTTATACTTAAAAACACAAGACTCAGCGTCAGCAGCAGTGTTATATTCACCATGAATGTGCGCTGCCGCCGACAGATACATTTTCATCAACGTATCACCCTAAGCTTATAGTGCTGGCACTAGTATGTGAATGACCGACAGCCATGCAGTTTACATTTGGAACAGCTGATGTGTAATCCATCAAAATGCACATGATGTTTACCAGAAAGTTCCAGCTGTGTGACGAGTAGGGGTGGGAGGGTGTGGTCCTTTAGGGGAAGGACTCAGAGTATTTTCTCTATTAGCCTTACAGAACAGTTTTCATATCAGAATTCACCACCACCTTCTCTCTTTACTAGTGGGTGGAAGGAGTAATTTTCCAGTGCTAGTCACCGAAAATTAAAAAAAAAAAAAATTCTTGGGACTATTAAAGATATAAAAACACTCAAGAATGGCTCGTGTACTTTACCTTTGGCTTCTGCACTTACAAGGGCTTGTTCTCCGTATAATACACAGAACTAGAGTTAGTTTCAAACATGAAATGATGTATGAACAACAAATAGACTGACACACAAACTATGTGCAGTTTCACACAAACACACCTTTACTACTTTTGTATTTAAGATTAGAACACACAAACCATTAAGAATGTTCTAAAAGATGCAGTCTGGCCTCACAACGTCTGGCATCTTCCCACTTCCTCTCATCATAAAGGAAGGGAGTGTCTCATGATCTGAATTGGAGTACATGAATGACTTAGCTGATGTCAAGGTGGAGAGGTGCAAAGATCTCTCTCTCTCTCTCTCTCTCTCTCTCTCTCTCTCTCTCTCTCTCTCTCTCTCTCTCTCTCTCAGTTATTGTAGAGGCCACCCTACTTGCAGGCGTGCTGGTTAGTCACTAGCTTGTCCATGTCGCCACGTTGTAGCAGGGATTCTTTTTTCTTTTTTTCTTTATCTTTTTTCCCTCAATACTCGAACAATTGGAGCATACAGGTGCGCAGAAAGAGGACAGTGAGTGTGCAAAGTAAGATATATCATCAGGCAGCATTTCTGTATGTCTTGCCCTTAAACATTTGTTACTCGAAATAAAACGAAAAAAAAAAAAAAGTTGCAGAGCATATAAACGTACTCACAGTTTATCTTGAATACGCATGAGGTATTCCATAAAGAGGAAAAACCGTTTTGGGCCGTTATAGCCGTTTAGTAACAGCTATTCTGGTAAACATCGGCCATCATCTGTGACCCATAATGAACATACCTACAAATTTTCAGACAGATCGGCCAAGCACTTTCTGAGATTTTCCATGAAGAAGAAGACTGTTATGGGTCGTAACGTTAAAATAAACATCGGGCATGATCCGTGACCCATAATAAACATACCTACAAATTTTCAGAAAGATCGGCCAAGTACTTTCTGAGATATTCTATAAAGAATGAAAACCGTTATGGGCCGTTAGTAACGGTTATAACGGTAAAACAACATAGTGGGCATCATCCATGACCCATAATGAACATACCTACAAATTTTCAGAGAGATCGACTGAGTACTTTCTGAGATATTCCATAAAGCATGAAAACTGTTATGGGCCGTTATGGCCGTTTGTAACGGCTATAACAGTAAAATAACACATCGGGCATCATCGTACCCATAATGAACATACCTACAAATTTTCAGAAAAAGATCGGCCCAGTAGTTTTGTCTGGAGCGTGTGGAACACGGACGGACACACCCACACCCCCACCCACCCACCCACGCACAGCATTTCTTCGTTCCTATTGTAAAGTACTCTCTGTTCTATAAGAACTGGGAGTACAAAAAAAGAGAGAGAGACATATGCATAACGACTATTTCGACCTTTGCATTTCTGGTGATTTGGTTTGTTTTTTTTTTTCCCGAGTTGCTTTCTCCATCGTTCATCATTTGACCTGATTCTGTGTTTGAGCACAGGCGTCATAGTTTTCTTTAGTTTGATTTGTTTTATCTACATTTTGAAAGCGCGATGCTCGGCTCTAATCTTGCCAAGTGCCGTGTATAACACATTTTTTCTCGAGTAATCTCTCAATAAAATTTCATCTTAAAGGTATATGTATATATCTCTCTCTCATTTCATGAATTTCACGTTTTACGCATGCAAATGGGGATGACTTTGGTAGCTATCTACAGTTCACTTTACCCATGAATTAATTCGTTTTATATGGCGAATAGTGTACACGTTACATCGATCATTTCAAAAAGGACGTCACTTTGTCCCCAAAGGGATTCTACCTCCCATTTGTCTTTGTCTTCCTCGTTCTGAAACAGAAGCGACGTAAGGGAGATGCTTGAACATATGTATGTATGTATGTATGTGTATGTATGTATGTATGACTAAGCACTGACAGACAAAGAATTGGAGCCAGCCGGAGAGAGAAAGAAGGACGTGGGGACAGAAAGAGAAAGAAAAGAAGAGGAGAGAGAGAGAGAGAGAGAGAGAGAGAGAGAGAGAGAGAGAGAGAGAGAGAGAGAGAGAGAGAGAGAATGTGAAAGATAACTGTTATCGATGCGCCTGGAAGCTGGGCTACTGTGCATTGTTGTTGATTTGACAAGTTGATGCATTAAAGTAATTGATATGTATGCATGTATGTACAGTTACACAACGAAAACAGCACAATTGACAGCTTCATGGCACCGTTTTATTGTGACGAATTTTCGCTTTCTGTAATGAGGCTTCTTTAGGTTAGAAACGGTATTCTTTTCATCATAGCTGACCTCGACTCAAGAAATTAAATCATTTAGATATCCACCTGGCATGCTAATCACTCGAAAATTTCAAACTTTCACCAAACATTCCAACCATCATAGAACAACCAGTAGCCTAAACTCAAATCTATATACGACAGCCCCCGCTCCTAACCTCCATCACACAACCACCACCCCCTCCTTCCCCGTTTCAACCTTTAAACTTTTCAACTTTTCAACTTTGGGGTACGGTATTTTGAATTAGAAATTTCTTGCATTTTTTTAAGCTTTGTGAACTAACCACAATTGCCGGCCACCAAAGACCATGTCTTTTCACATTTCCATCTTTCACTTTGTGGACAAATTTTAGCCTATCCTACAATCAAAATTCCTCCTAAAAAAAAAAAAAAAAAAAAAAAAAAAAATCGCTGTGCACTCAAGTCTGCTTTATGGACACACTTTTATATAGGCAGGATGATTCACTTGATTTAAGGGAGTTCCTTCTTTGTTTACGTAGAAACGCTTCTCGTTAGCAAGTAACTGGGATCCAGTGCGCGCCTGATGAGCTCTTCACAGAATGAAACAGAGGTCACTTGCTGGTCCTTTTCATCTCCATCCTGTGTGTGCATGTGAGCGCGCGCGCGCGTGTGTGTATGTGAGTGCATGCGCGCGCGCATACATCTCTTTTTCATACGGAGGAATGTGAAAGTGTATTATGTAAGTGTATGTATAAATACATAGGTGTATGTTCACACATTTGCTCTCACATCTTGTTTCTATGAATGTGAAAATGCATTCTATAAGTGCATGCGATATGTACTGTACTACTCTGACTGTGGGGTCGAGAGAGCCGCCCGTTATGATAGGAACGTCACGGCAGATTGCAACGAATAGCGGTGGTGAACTGTGGACCACTGGAGGGTGTCGGCATCATCAGTGTCAGGCAGCCGCAAGGTCTTCTCCACGTAGTCGCAGTTTGCTTCCCCGTCCACTGTCAGCACGGTCATCGTCCTGCCCACAGACAGGGGATGGATGACACAGTGATGAGCTGGGCAGTCTCACATCATCCCCTGCTCAGATTTGAAACCGAAAGTTAAGGTTTATATCAGAGACTCTGGCAGGAGGACTGGGATACACAGACGGATAACAAACTTTTCCAGATCCGTCCACGCCTCAAAGGGTTCCTCTCATCTACCTCTGGTGGTCACAAAGTGCGAACGGTTTTATGTTAGCTGCACTTTGGCTATTCGTTTTTTTTTTTATATTTAAAAAATCTGATTCGTACCCTTTAAAGAGAGAAGAAGCTCCGTGGTGCATTCCATGTCATGTACTTGCATGATGTGAGACATAAACATTTTACAGCAGACTCCATGAAAACCTTGTTCAGAGATGTTCCACCGGATGTGATCTTTGAATTTCTGAAAGAGATTAACATTCTTCATATGAGATGAGAATTTACAGTGAAAGATTTTTAAACAAAAAATTCATTCCGGTGTTGACGTGTGAGTTGACTTCAACGTGGTGACAGCGCTGATACGGCCCTTTGCCGTCGGCCGGGCTATACGCAATATTACTTACTTAGTCTCACATCAGTATGGAACATCTTCATCAACTTTCTTGACCATCCTTCAGAACGAAAATCGTGCCGTGCTATTGTGACTTTGATTTCGATTACCCCTTCATCTCCATGCCGTAGGAGAATCAAAACACTAGAAGTCGTATAGGTTAAAAAAAAATCATGAATCGGGTTTGTTCAGTGATGGATGTGGTGGCGTTTGTCCAGGTGAAGAGGGAGTGGAGGGGGAGGGGCGGAGTGGGGGTGGAGGAGGGGGGTGGAGGAGGGGGGTGGGAGGACGTTCGCACATGCTGGCATCATAACTAAGCAATTATCATTGCTAGTAGGGAGGGGACTTCGTATTCAATGTCCTGTTCATGCTGGCTCAGAACCGAGCACGACACAAGTGACCTGGCAACAGTGCAGCGTCTGCTTTTGCGGGTTGCCTGCTAGCGACCCGATCCACTGCTTACTGCCTGTAAACTGCAGTTCTGAGGTTGGGGGGGGGGGGGGGTTGTTAGGGGGTGTGTGGGTGGTGGGGGGGGGGGGGGGTGGGTTGGGGGGGGGTACTGTGGGGTAAACTACAGTTCTGAGTGGGGGGGGGGGGGGGGGGGGGGGGGGTGGGGGGGGTGTGGGGGGGGGTGGGGGGGGGGGGGGGGGGGGGGGGGGGGGGGGGGGGGGGGTGGGGGGGGGGGGGGGGGGGGGGGGGGGGGGGGGGGGGGGGGGGGTGGAGATAAGAAGGGGGAGTGAAAAAGAAGGGGGGGGGGGGGGGGGGGGGGGAGAAAGAAGAGAGTGAAAAAGAAATGTCTAAGAGAACAGAAGAGGAAAGGAATTGAAACCAGTGAGATTATTATGCAGTTACATCTGTGCATGAATGAGTGACGGGAACCCAGACAAAGCAGACTTGCTGTTGTGTGTGTCTTGATGTTAGCGTACGCGCGCACACGCACGCACGCACAAACAGACAGACAGACAGGCAGACAGACACACGCACACACACACACACACACACCACGCACGCACACACGTACACACACACACACACACACACACACACACACACACACACACACACGCACATACACGCAAACACACACACACGCAAACACACACACACACACACACACACACACACACACACACACATACGCGCGAGCGCGCGCGCGCGCGCGCGCGCACGCACATACACACACACACACACACACGTGCAGTCACCTGGTGCCACAGCGATGGCTCGGATCCCAGACAAACATAGCAGACATGCTGTCGATGCTGTCTTGATCCCACTTGCACTGTTGGCCATCCTTCTGCAGCAAGGGATCGGGGAGGTACCTGACAGAACCACACACCGTATAGTACTCAGGAACTCTAGAGAGAGCTTGACAGCACTAGGTCTTCAGAGGAGAAACCCACCTCAGACAGACCAGTGTTTCGGCCCTGAACTCCTTACACTCTAAGGGGGCCGGGCCGCATCCATCCAGGTCATGACTCTCAGATGCCCCTCTACTGCCAACTAAGGAAAACTGTACAACATGTACTTGCCCGCGTACACACACACACACACACACACACACACACACACACACACACACACACACACACACCATTGAGTAAGAATGCAACAAAATCACCGCAAACTCAAACTCTCACAGTGTGTGTGTGTGTGTGTGTGTGTGTGTGTGTGTGTGTGTTGTGTGTGTGTGTGTATGTGTGTGTGTGTGTGTGTGTGTGTGTGTGTGTGTGTGTGTGTGTGTGTGTGTGTGTGTGTGTGTGTGTGTGTGTGTGTGTGTGTGTGTACGTTCGCAGGCGAGTACACGTTACACAGCTTTCTTCAGTGAAGAACTGTATCCTACTGTGACAGAATTATGCACAATGACCGTTCTCTCTCCGTTCATGATAATTTGTAATAACCGAGAAGTATTCACACCTCTTTATTTGTGAAGCTACAGAAAATATCTATAGCGAATTTTGTGGAGGTGTATTTTCAGTCTTTTTGAGGTGCATTTCCAGTCTTTTTGAGGTCTATTCCCAGTCTTTTTGAGGTGTATTTCCAGTCTTTCTTTTTTCTCCCTCCCCCCCGCCCCCTCTTTCTCCCTTCTTTCTTTACTTCTGCAAGATGGGGATGGGGGTGGGGGCAGATCTGAGTACGGATCCGGATTAAACAGAAGATCGTCGCTAGTTCGTTTATCACATATTTTCGATCTGCTTCACAAGAAAAATGTTACAAAGTTTCTTCAGATAATCATAATGTAAGCGGTGATATAAAAAAAAAAGATAACGAATGGTTCACTTCACTTTAAGAGACGAGACACACATGCAAGTTGATGCCACAAACGAATCAGCAAGCGGTCAAAAGATGAGCTTTGAAGAATACTGGTGACGTAAATTATGCCCCCCCCCCCCCCCCCCCCCCCCCCCCCCCTTTTTTTTTTTTTTTTTTTTTTTTTTTTTTTAAAGAGGACTGTTCTACCTTGACGAAGGTCTGTGCTCTCCTCCCTCCGCGCCCTTCCAGTTTTGTTTTCAAAGGTAAATCAGACATTTCATTTGTGCAGCATGACAAGAGGAACATTGCCCTGGCCAGAACATCTAAACAACTTGCATACCTACGCACACTTGGTCACACGTCTGGAAACAAAATGTCCGAAAGTGCAGTCAGAGCCTTTTTTTTTTTTTTTTTTTTTTTGGCAGCTCTAAACTTTTTGTTGTTGTTGTAAGTTGTGACTTAGTCAAGGTTGGAATTTATTGAGAACAGGTGATAAATTTTGCATACCCCACCCACCACTACTACACCTTTACACCTTGTCCCCCCCCCCCCCCCCCTTCTAAAATAAGAAAAGAATTCCAACATATCCCAATAAATCTCTTTCCACGAGGGCTTGGCGTAACCATGACTTGAAACTAACCGCTCCCCCTGGATGGATTGCTGGTGCCTGGGCGGCGGTAGGCCCATGCTAGAAAGCCAGGATCTCGCTGTCAATCACAGAGCGGAATGAGTGGGCATGAAGTGGCAAGGAAGATGAGATCCCCCCCACCCCCACCCCCCCCCAAAAAAAAAAAATGAAGAAAATTAAAAAAAAAATTCTGTCCTGCTTACCTGGTCCTGTCTGCCAACATGTCAAACAACTCCTCCGTCAGCCTGTCCTTGTCGGGCACGGTGCCGTAGGTCTGGACGATTTTCCGGAACCCGTTTTCTCACCTTCCTTCGTCTTGCGCCAGTGGAAGTCCACATGGGAATTGCCCACGGAAAAGTATTCTGTTTGAGGGAATAACGAACTGTGAATATCACCATGAGGGATCCTGCGGACAGAATGGGGTGTGAATCAGTTTATTGAGTCTACCACGAGTTTTGGTTCACAAAATCTCAGAGTGCGCTGGAAATGTAAACTTCACAAATAAAGCAAAAGGGAAAAGCAAAAAAAAAAGTCTACGTGTTGTAATAAAGATATATCCAGTTTGGATATCATCATAACAGTAGATATGCTGTGTGGATTGGAAACACTCTCTCAAACATTTGTATACGCACACATTACACACATGCGCACACAGACTGATACACACACACACACACACACACACACACACACACACACACACACACACACGCACGCACGCGCGCACGCACGCACGCACACGCACACACACACACACACACACACACACACACACACAAAAGATGGTTACAGACTCGAGAGGAGGCTCACCGTCTTGTGTTGGGGTGGTGAAGAGGACGGGGGTGTTGGTCAGTTTGTCATTGGTCACTCGGGCCAGCTTGCTGCCTGTCGGCCTGTCTGACATCATCACATCCACATCATATCACATCCACATCATATCACACCCACCTTCTATAAGCCTACATCATGTCAGGTTATCCTATCACATAATTTCCTCGTCATAATTTCCTCATAACCGTGAAAAGCAGTATCAACTCCGCCTGACAAATGCAGAATCACAGACAATATTTCATAACTGTGAACCGCAGTATCAACACTGCCTGACAGATGCAGGCTTACAGATTCACAGACATTTCATAACTGTGAAAGCAGTATCAACACTGCCTGACAGTTATGAAATATTGTCTGTGAGTCTGTGACCCTGGTATTGTCAGGCAGTGTTGATACTGCGGTTCACAGTTTGAAATATTGTCTGAGAGTCTGTGAGCCTGCATTTGTCAGGCAGTGTTGATACTGCCGTTACTAACGGCTGTAACGGCCTGTAACGGTTTTTCTTCTTTATGGAATATCTCAGAAAGTACTTGGCCGATCTTTGTGAAAATTAGCAGGTATGTTCACTATAGGTAACGGATGATGCCCGATGTTTTAGTTTACCGTAATAGCCGTTATGGACGGTTATAACTGCCCATAACGGTTTTTCCTCTTTTATGGAATGTCTCAGAAAGTACTTGGCCGATCTCTCTGAAAATTTGTAGGTATGGGTCACGGATGTTGGCCGATGTTTACCAGAATAGCTATTACTAACAGTTACACACCAGCCCAAGACAGTTTTTCCTCTTTATGGAATATCTTACACGTATTCAGGATATAAACTGGGAGTACGTTTATATGCTTTGCATCTTATTTTTTCTTTTCATTGAAAAAAAAAATTGCCGCTGCAAGGTTAGAAAATATGAAATACCAGCCTTCGTGGCGAAGAGGTTAGCGTCGCGGACTCCCGGCTGGGAGGTCGTGGGTTCGAATCCCATCAGAAGTCATGTGGGTTTTTCTGCCCCGATCGGCTCCTACCCAGAGTTGAGTTGCTGCGGACTCAGTTGGGAAGACTAGGACCACACAGTCGAGTTTCATCCACTAATGGATGCGTTTCTGAGAGTGTTGCTCAAATTTCTTGACCAACACTGCAGGTGCCTGTATCTCTCGGGCCTGGTTGACGCCGGGATATATTATGAAAGGAAGCGTAGAGTACAGCCCTGTCATGTAGTCTCAGACCGAAATGAAATCCGTAGCATCATCTTAATCATCCTCATTATCATCGATCAGTATTTAAAAAAAAAAAAGTCTCAAATTCTGTGGCCCTTCATGCCCTGCTCTCATGGTGACCTCAATTTCGATGTCCTCTCCACGTCTGTGGCCTTGGTTTGGTTCCGTCGGAGTCACCGGTATCGGCGAGTCCATGGGGGCTGTCGCTGGGGCGGACGTGGTGGCGCCCTCCGGAGGGAGAGCTCACTCACGCCGGCTCCGCGACTAAGCAGTTATTTTCGTCAGTAGGGGGGCTTAGTAGGTGGTGACCTGCGTATGTTAGATCAGAACAGGCGCCACTGAACACCACCGAAGCGACTCGGCAGCAGTGCAGTGTCTCCTCCGGTGGGTTGCCCTCTTGACGACTTGACATTGACTGTTCCCTGTGGATTGCGGGTGCCGGGGCTGCTGCGGCGGGGCCGACCGGGCTGTGGCTGTGGACGGGGTGTCGGAATAAGCGGCGTGGGTGCACTGCCTCTGGGGTGGCGCGGAGGTTGGGACAGCAAGGGAAAAAAAAAAGTTGTGACGACTTTTCAAATAGTATGCATACTTACTTTGGAGACTGCAACTTTCCTAGTTTAGATGGAGAGACTTTAATGATTTCAGTGGAAGAAATAACAATTACTGTTACGTAATGGTTCGACGCAAGAAAAATGTCATCCTTATTCTCATCGAGCAGCATTAAAAAAAAAAAAAAAGAAAAAAAGAAAAAAAAAGTCTCAAGTTCTGTGGCCCTTCATGCCCTGCTCTCATGGTGACCTCAATTTCGAAGTCCTCTCCGCGTCTGTGGTCTTGGTTTGGTTCCGTCGGGGTCACCGGTATCGGCGAGTCCATGGGGGCTGTCGTTGGACGGACGTGGTGGCACCCTCCGGAGGGAGAGCTCACTCACGCCGGCTCCGCGACTAAGCAATTATTGTCGTCAGTAGGGGGCTTAGTAGGTGGTGTCCTGCGTATGTTAGATCAGAACAGGCGCCACTGAACACCACCGAAGTGACTCGGCCGCAGTGCAGTGTCTCCTCCGGTGGGTTGCCTCTTGACGACTTGACATTGACTGTTCCCTGTGGATTGCGGGTGCCGGGGCTGCGGCGGGGCCGACCGGGCTGTGGCTGTGGACGGTGTGTCGGAATGAGCGGCGTGGGTGCACTGCCTCTGAAGTCGCGCAGAGGTTGGGACAGGAAAAAAAAAAAAAGAAAGACTGACAGAATGAATTAATGAAAGAATATAAAAAGAAGCAAAAGGAAGTGAGGAAAGAAAGAATGAAAAAAAAAAAATGAAAACATGTCACCCTAAGGCACACACCCGATCTCTATCAAGGTGAGGATGAAACTCTGGTAATCATCTCGCTGTGAAGCTATCCAATCAGTGTACGACTCTATGGAGTCTCCCGTCGTCAGGAAATCCGTGACCATAAAACCTGCAGGAAAAAAATTAATGTCATTCAACATCATTCAACGCAGAAACAAGACAGAATGGCGAAACAGAATGAATAAAAATGAAAAAGAAAAACATACAGCATATTTCAAGCTCATTTAGATACAAATTTAGATACCACGAACTGTATAGTAATTCTTAGTGATTATCATCATAACACACACACACACACACACACACACACACACACACACACACACACACACATTAAACGTATTCGTTTCATTCCTCTGTGTTTATGTATGGAACTGTCTCTGTCTCTCTGTCTCTGTCTGTCTGCCTCTGTGTGTGTGTGTGTGTGTGTGTGTGTGTGTGTGTGTGTGTGTGTGTGTGTGTGTGTGTGTGTGTGTGTGTGTGTGTATGCGTGCGTGCGTGCGCGCGCGCGCGCGCGTTTGTGTGTGTGTGTGTGTGTGCGCGCGTGTGCAGCAGCTGTCCATTCTGCGGTGTGTGTGTGTGTTTACCCATGTGGTAATTTCATGCCTTTTATCTCACATTTAATGTTCTCAGTATACCCGGAGCTTTTCGTTTTAAATCTGAGAGTGACGAATCAATCAAAATGGCTGCTGTTTTTTATGACGCCCTGGTCTCCACTGCCTTAAAGATGTCCTGTTATTAATACATTAACACCGTAACTTACTGTGATTCACTAGCGATCTACCTCAGCTGTTTCAATGAAGTAACACATCCTGATAAAATAAGACTCTACCCTCTTTTAAGACATAAGTTTTAATATCGTTTTACATATTGCGTTCCCAATTTCAGTAAAGACACCACCACCACCACCCCTCCGTCCTCAGATCTCAAAATATTTCTGGAATCCATATTTGCAGACTGCCCCGTAATACCTCGGCTTTTTCTTGACCAGGTCTTGCTCCTGGAAGAGGTTCACCACACATGCTATTCGTCCACGGCGGTTGGCGCCGAGCCACGTGCCTCCCTCACGTCCTGGCTTGTCGTCCAAACCTGCACAGCACAATGCTCGTGACAATCGGCGTTTCCCAGGTCAACTGCGGCGGTACGGTGGAATGCCCTGCGGGGTGGCAAGTCGTGGGTTCGATTCCCATCAGAGATTTATGTGAGGGATTTTTCGGTCCCAGTGAGGTAATGGTGATATGGGCTCACTGGGAGGACTGGAACCACACAACTTTCACCCATTCAATGGATACGTGTTTAAGAGTGTTGCTGGACCAGTACTATATGTGTCAGTATGAAAATCAATGAGGATGAGAAAGACTGACTGACATGGCTATTTTTTTTTCTTTCATAACGTATCATGGAGATGAGCATGCCTGAGAAATACACCGACAAGGCTTGAGAGATATAGACACCTGCAGTATTGGTTCATCAACACTGTTCCTCTCAGCTCGTCAGCTCGATGATATGGTATGAAAGGAAGAATAGAGCACAGCTCTGTTAGTCATTCACAACCTCACTGATCGTCATACACATGCTCAAAAAAAGGTCTGCGGCCCTTCATGCCCTGTTCTCGTGGTGACCTCAGTTTCAGTGTCTTCTCCTCATCCAAGCTGTGTGGTAAGTTTATGGTTCTTCTTTATTTCACTGTCTTTGGTCCGGCAATTCTATGATTGGAAGGACGTGGTGGCACCCTCTGGAGCGGGGATGGGGATGGGGTGGGGGTGGGGGGGTGGGGGCTCAGGGCGGGCTGGCTCTGTGATTATGCTGGCTCTGTGATTATGCATCATTCCTTATGTTGTGCACCACATCATGCTGTGTCGTTCTACCACATCGCATTCTCATCACGTGGCATAATATCAGTTGATCGTGAAAAAAAGAATTATTACGAAGCCTGCGGAACAACAGGGACAAACTACAAGACAAAACACGACGATTTTCAACCTCTTAGGTCTTCAGCAAGATGAACAACATTCCCCCCAAATACTGAAAGAAAAAGCTTTTCAGTTTAGGGACTAGCAGGTCTGACACCAAGGTCTTCTTCATCCTGACCGAAAAGCATAAAATAAAGTCTCAAATTCTGTTGTCCTTCACGCCCTGCTATCATGGTGACCTAAGTCTCTCGAGTTCCCCTATACGTTTGGTCAGTTTGTGTCAAAGTCGGTGGTATCGGTGAGTTCATGAGGATTGTTGTTGGACGGAAGTGATGGTGCCCTCCGGAAGGAGACACTGCCTGGCTCCGCGAGAAGACGATCATTGTCATCAGTAGGGGGCTTTATCAGATGCATTCAGTTGGATCAGAACAGGTTGTGCACGTTTTATCAGAACAGGCACCACTCAACACCATCCAATTGATTCGGCGTCTCTGCTGGCGCGTTGCCTCATGACAACTTGACGCTGACTCTTCTTGTTGTTCATGGACGCCAGGACTGTCAGGGTGGGGGATGGGTGGTGGGTGGTGGGTGTGTTCCAGAGCCCATGTGAGCACCCCCACCCCCACCCCCGGGGGATCTCTGGAATCCCTTCGGGTCTCCTCCTCCTCCACCCCACCCCCGTTCCATCCCGGCGGACAAAAATGTCATCCATCGAATTGTTTTGTGGGATATCGGCCGGAAAGAAAAATGGTGCTGAATAGTTTCACGCCCCCCCCCCCCCCCCCCCCCCCCCCCCCCCTCACCTCCACTCATCCCCATCGCTTTTACAAAATTTTTGGAGACACGTTCCCCTACTCTCTCTTCCCTTGGGAAACCCCCTCCTCTCATGTAACTGATCAAGCCGTGGCTGCCTTGATGTGACTGCGGAGGACAGCCGTACTGAGCGGCAAGGGGGTCATGGTGACCTCAGTTTCGAGTTCCTCTACACGTCTGTAAAGTCCGTGTCAGGGAGACGGAAAACAACAACAACAACAACAACAACAACAACACACACACACACACACACACACACACACACACACACACACACACACACACACACTCTCTCTCTCTCTCTCTCTCTCTCACACACACACCACCACCACCACCACCACCACCACCACCACAACCACCACCACAAACAAGGCCGTTTCAGTTGGATGAGAACAGGCTGTGAATACAAGACCAGAACCTGCGCCACTGAACACGGCTGGATGAGGTGGCGGGGGGGGGGGGGGGGGGGGTGGGTGGGTGGGGGGGGTATGTTCCAGGGTGGATTTCGCCATGTGAAGGACTCCCAACGCCCGTGTGGACTGAGGTTTTAGGACCACCTCCTGGCCTGGCCTCCTCCTCCTCCCCCCCCCCCCCCCCCCCCCCCCCCCCCGTGTAACTGATCAAGCCGTGGCTGAGGCAGGATTAGCCTGGATATGACTGTGGGCAGGGAAACAAGGATGAGAGGGGAGGGGGGTTATGCCACTGGAGTTGCCAAAATAGCTACAGCAAACCACACACACACACACACACACACACACACACACACACACACACACCACCACCACCACCACCACCACCACCACTATCACCACACCACCACCATCACTACCACCACAAGCACACCACCACTACCCTAAAAAAAAAAACAACCAAAAACAAACCAAAAACCCAAACCTGTAGACATTCTTTCAGCTGAAAAGACTAGCCAGTGCCGAGGGAGCAGAAATTCCCCTTTGCTTTTCCCTCCAAGTTTACAAAAGACCCCTTCCCCCTAAAAAAAAAAAAAAACCGACAAAAAACAAAACGAAGAAGGGCACCCCCCCCCCCCCCCCCCTCCCTCTCGAAAAAAGAAAAGAAAATAAAAACGAGAGAAAAAATGAATAAGACATCGCACGATTGACTGCTGTTACATATTAACTTACTGACTGCCATACTACGACAGTTAAAAAAAAGTGGCATGCTGTATATTCAATTGAAAATAAAGATTTGCTTAAAGAGACATGGGAGAACAGGCCACAAAAGTAGATAGAAAGTGGATCAATATGAAGCAAAACAAACAAACATAAAAAGGGGAAAAGAAAACAAAAGAAAACAGAAGAAAGAAATAGAGGAAAAGGGGGAACAAAACCCCGGTAAAGTTGGAGAGTAAGAGACAAGAAGAAAGTAATGAAAAAAGATTTCCAGAAGGTGTAGATACAAATCTATTCTAAAGAAGCCTCCATCATAGCTCTTTATCAGTCTTCTTACTGCATCTCTGTCGGAATTTTTTAAAAACACAACTGAGTTTTGAGATTTTGTTTTGCAGAGGGAATACTTAAGCAGCTTTGCACTATTGACAACAAGCACTTTCGATGCAGAAAACTTGTTCTTTCTCTGATTATGTACAGACTTGAAATTAAGCAGTGACACACAGTGATATAGATTACACCTTCAACGACAGAATTGGAGCTGACATAACGCCAATGCAGGACCGATTCGTTGTCCAGAAATCAGCTGTTTTGGTTGGTCTGTTCCAAAACTCGTCTCTATTATTCGCAAGAACCAAACGCAGTTCGTCCTTGTCACACAGCTGTCATTGATGTGAAAAAAACAACAGGCACATTGTAGAGAAACTCACGACGTCTCAGAAATGCAAGCTCACACAGACAGTGTTGGACTTCCGACAAGGACATGGAGAAAACTACACAGGCGTGGTGTGTTAGTCTTTAGAAAACACCTGGGGAGAGGGATAAAGAGTTGAAGCAAGCGACGGGACTGCCTTTTGTGCTAAGGCTATTGACATGCACACGGTTGAAATGAACGTTCCATATTTTGAGTGCAAGAGATTGCAGTTTGCATAGTGTCTGCTCGATTGGTTTCTTTCAATGGTTAGAAGTACGTTGGGGGCCGTTGCGATACCAAAACCAGTTCTATATAAACAAGTTCAACGCCTCTCTTTCCTGTCCCCCCACCACACCACAAGCACGCGCGTTTCCAGGTCATTCCAAACAGTCTTAAACTTTTACTGGTAAAGGCTGGTTCTATTCTCCATGAAATCTTCGATTAAACTAAAGGATCTCCTTTAGAAAAAAAAATGACACGATTCAGAGCATCTCTGATCAAGGTCTTCAAAGAGTCTGAGCTGTAGAGGGTTTATGGCTACCATCATAGGAATCGTGACATCCTCAGTTTTTTAAATCCTGTTTCACTGGAAGTAGCTTAACAAATGAAACTAAACTCCCTCACCTTCAAAAGACACGGGAGCGCAACAGAAATGCGCTGCATGTAATCGGCACAACTTCTTTACGACCATTACTGTGGAACAGTATGAAACTCGGCAAGGTTGGCGACGGGTCTGAAAGTTTAATCGCCGTTTGTGTGTTCCAGTCTTCCTGAAATGTCCTTGGTGCCGGTGTAAACTTGGCATGTCAGCTCTGTAGAGAGGATCGATGATCTGGACTTCCATATGAAAAAAATAATCCTGGCATTTTTTGAATGATAAATTGCCTCTTTAGTGCTTCGAATGCCAACACGATCGGGAACCTCGGGCAAGAACAATCTTTTATGTGTCTCGGTACTGGAGTACACAGGAACCATGTAAGAGAGAGAGAGAGAGAGAGAGAGAGAGAGAGAGAGAGAGAGAGAGAGAGAGAGAGAGAGAGAGAGAGAAAGAGAGAGAGAGAGAGAGCAATATTCTGTACTACCTAAAAAAAAAAAAGTGAAGCAACACACCGACAAAAAGGCCTATTTTGCTGTCATGTTTACGAGGGCTGGTTTCTTTTTTTCAAAGCGACCTGCATTCAGCATTAATTCAGGGTGAGGACCGACATGTCCCATAGTGTTTCTGAAAAGCAATGCCATACCTTACATTCAATCAAACCAGAAGTATTTGCCATGTTTCCTGAACTTTTGGCACACTTCAACTATGGCACAATGGTTAATATCATGGATTCACAGCAGGAAGTAGTGGGTTCGATTCCCATCAAAGCTATATATATATATATTTCTGGGATGTTTCAGCCCACGACAGGCTCCTACCCAGAGTTCCAGTTTGCTGTGGCCTCATTTGGGAAGACTGGAACCGCACAGTCGAGCTTCATCCTCTCAATGGATGTGTTCCTGAGAGTGTTGACCAAACTTCCTGACCAACACTGCAGATGGCTGTATATCTGAGGCCTGGTTGGCGCTGGGATGTATTGTGGAAATATCCGCAGATTAAACCCTGTCATGTAATCTTAGTCCAGAATGGAACCCAATAACAGACCTGCTGACGCTTCTTTTCAGCACAATCTATTGCCCCAGCTTAAACTGCCTTGGTCAAAATTATTCTGCGCCAGCAACCAGCCCCCCCCCCCCCCCCCCCCCCCCCCCCCCCCCGGTCGATTCACTGAACAGTCAACCTTATCCACAACTTACCTCCACTACCAATGTTCCCCCCTCATCAACAAGCAGCATTTGCGTTATGTCAGTGTCTGTCAAAGCACCCCAGTTGATATTCCTGATTGTTTTTAATTCCACTCAGCCATCATGCTGAAACAAAATGGAACCTGAAGACAGTAAGAGTTCATGAAGGTAGTTCTGGAAAGTACCCGAGCATTTTTAAATGAGCTGTCACCCAGTACTATACTTACTGTAGTGTGTCAGGGGTGTGCTGTCTGGACCAGACTCTACAATCTTCAGTATCACACAAAAAGCATACAGCATTGTGAAAAGAGCAAAGGTATATTGTTTTGGACGTGAAACATTTGCTATATTTACAGATATTCCCGTCAGCTATTCACCCCTCCCCAACCACAATATTGAGCCTCTGTGACCCCCCCCCCCCCCCCCCCCCCCTCCCCACCCTGTGGTTTCTGGACTCCCGCCGGGCCTCCTTTCCCACTCCCACTTCCCCATCTCTTCCGGCTGGCAAAAATGTCTTCCACCGAATTGCTTGTGGGATATCAGCCTGAAAGGAAGATGATGCAGAACAGTTTTCACGCCCCCGTCCACCCCCCTCTCTCTTCAACTCATCCACATCGCTTTTATAAAAATTTTGGGAGACCCCCCCCCCCCCCCCCCCCCCCCCTACTTCAACTACCTTTGGAAACTCTCACATCTCATATAAGTGATCAAGCCGTGACTGTGACGGGATAAGCATTGATAAGAGTAAATTAAATGGGACAAAAAATCCGGAAGGTGTGGGTACAATTCATTCTAAAGAAATCCCCAGCATCCCCATTGGGATATTTGCGTATTTCTTTATCAATCTACCGTCTCATTACATTTTTGTCAGGATTAAAAACCCACCACCACCCACAATCAACTTTTGAGAGACTGTATTATATAAAGTGTACATGCAGCAGCTTTGTACAATTGTTAGGAAGCACTTTCAATGCAGATTAAAAATTCTTTTTTTTCTCTCTCTCCCAACCCGACGTGCCGATTTGAAATTAAACAAAGACACAACAATGATATCGATTCTGTCTTCAACTACAGAACTAGAGCTTACATACCGCCAATGCAGGACCAGTGTGTTGTCCAGAAATCAGCGGTTTTGGTTGGTCTTTCCCAAAACTCGTCTCTGTTATTCGCAAGAACCCAAACGCAATTCGTCCATGTCACAATCGTCATTGATGTAGAAAAATAACAGACACATTGTAGAAAAAACTCACGAAGTTTACAGAAAGGCAACTTCTCATGAAAATGACTGGACTGCCAACAAGGATATATTGAGAGAGAAAACAACGTCCCAGGCTTAAACGACAACGACAACAACAACCAAGACTGGGAGTGGGGGACGGGGTAGACGGTAGAAGGCCATGAAGGGCACGAAGCGAAACGAGGGATATGCTTTTGTCCTGCGGCTATGACGCACAAAGAACGGCAGGCGAACGTCGCCCGCACCGACAGCAGGGGACTGCACTCTGAATTGCGTCTGCTGGTCAAGAACTCGGAACGTGAATAAGAATGGAAAACAAGCTGTGTACAAACAGTAAAGAAAGAGAGGGGGGAGAAAATAAAAAGGAGAAGAAAAGAGAGGGAGAGAGAAAGGAGGAATAAACTGAGTGGGATAGGTAGCAAATATAGCGAAACAAAGGACCTGATGTGCACAGGGAAAAATAATCAGAGGACAGGAGATAAATAAATAAAACAAATCGGTTCAGTTTGCATGAAAAATGTCACTTCCTGCTGTCAAATTCCTGCAGGGTGTTTGAGAACTTTTGAGGCTGAAAATCAAGTGTCCATATGTACACATGACTGAGACAGTCGTGAAGTGCCCGGCCTCTGATTCAGACCCACACTTGAATTTTTTGTCACGAGAATCCTTAAGAGTCAGTAGAATAGTAACATTTGTAGCCGACATTTTGATCGCCGCCACCAGATTAATTAGAGAGATGTCTGGACGGTTTGATAGAGAGATGGTTGTACAACTGTTCTTCCTGCGTCCACGACCGCTAATGACCACTGGTTTGTTTGGTGGGTGACCGTGTGGTCAGCTTTATGGACAAATGACTATGGTTCGTTGAACTTTGCGGTCATCCCAAGTCACAGCAAAGGGCGTACAATCTTTAGACCCAGTCCGCCATTGTTACTATTTTTACAGTCAGTGTTCGTCACGTCACGTGCGGAGTTCCCAAAATCTCATGCAGAGCGAAACGAAGGCAGGCATTCGGTATTATCAACATCCTGTGGATCTTCGGATTGAAGTCGATCTCATGCAAAACAAATCCTGATGTATCTTTTGACATAAAAGAAAAACGTTTTTCATAGCATTGTGCTTGTTTTGTCCGGTGGGTTTGTCAAATCTCCAGCACAGTGGCAGACGACTTCGCCTGAGTTCGATGTGCAAGATATGGGTTTCAGAAAGGCTGTTCCACACCAGGCCAATTCGGCGCAGTGTTATCTGTTTTAACGATGTTTGTAGTTGTACAAAATGGAATAAGTATGTTGTAAGTCATCATATGTATATGCTGGTATGTTTGTTGTGAGCGAGACGTGTGTGTGTGTGTGTGTGTGTGTGAGAGAGAGAGAGATGAAAATCCCGCTTCGCTCACTGTTGTAGTATGCGCCGACTTTCGGCAGTTGGACGGTCGAGGGCAGAAGACAGGATCGTCTGTCCACACATCATGGTTCCATGAACCGTGGTTCTCTGAAGGCAGTTGTGGCTTATTAAACTCAG
>JADBJO010002739.1:90000-137500 GCA_016801955.1 Conus betulinus
TGAATAATGTTTTATTTCAATAGTCATTTCTAGTAGTCGTTTTTTTTATGCCTGGGATTTAATAGTTTGTAAAACAGACTTTGAATCCACCCAAAATAAGATATTGCATGTATCCGTCGAAAGATCTACAATGTAATTTAATGCCATAAGTATGGCTACAAGTTCAGCAGTAAAAAATGGAATAATGTTTACCAATGTAGTATCGTTTTTCTGTTTTAATGAGGGTATTACAAAAGCTGCACCAGTATTTCCGTCATCAAGAACTGATCCATCGGTATATATCTTTAGGTAGTCTGTATACTTACTTTCCAAGTGGGAATCAACTAAACATTTTAATAGATTAGGAGAATGTTTTTGGATAAATCTGTGTGATCAGTGTCAAATATTGGTTGATTTTGTTCCCACTGGAAGTGGAGAAAAATGAAGGTTTAATTGCAAATTTTTCCCAGTTCAGCTCTATATTACAGATAATATCTGAGGCAAATGTGTTAATGGACTTCAATGACTGTATTGTTCTAGCTCTTTTTGCAAAGTCGGTTTCTGAATCAAGATTTGTTTCTTTTTGTGAAAATGTTTCATAAGCAGAAGTTTTAAGGATAAATTTCGCAGCTGAGGCTTTTCTTTGTTCATCGAGGGATAGAATATCTGCTTCTGTGTAAGTTCCTAAAATTGACGCGTGTATTGGTACACCCAGAGCAAGTTTGTAAGCTTTGGAATCTATGCTCTTCAGTTTCTTTAACAAGTGCGCTGGAGCGCTGAAAAAAAAAAAACCCCTGGGAAGTAGCGAGAGATATTAGTGCCTTTGTGTCCTGTCCCCAGTGCTGTCTGCTTATTACCTTCAAAAAGTTAAGACTTTTTCTAGCTTTGTTGTTATGTAATCGATGTGGTAATGTGTGTGTGTGTGTGTGTGTGTGTGTGTGTGTGTGTGTGTGTGTGTGTGTGTGTGTGTGTGTGTGTGTGTGATTATCTTATAAGAGACAAACATTTAGGTCAATTTCTCTCTCTCTCTCTCTCTCTCTCTCTCTCTCTCTCTCTCTGTCTGTCTGTCTGTCTGTCTGTCCCCCCCCCCCCCCCCCCCCCCCCCCTCTCTCTCTCTCTTCTTCCCAGGATTTCGACCAGTTGTTTGACTTCTTCGGGGGAGACTTTAATGTTGAAAGCGGAGTCGACTCTCACTCATTCCCACTCCCAGTCTCCATGTACCCCGTCTCCCCCTACACACCCACCACCCCCACACCTTCCCAATTACCCCCAGTTCTCCTCGCGCCCCTTCCCCACTCTCTTTCCCCGAACTTTTTTTTTCTTTCAACCGTCCCGCTCTTTTGATACCCATTCTGCAAAAGGTCTTCCCATCCGATCCTTTCAGTGACGGTTCTTTCAATCACCACGTTTGAAACAAGCCATCACAGTAAAACTTTTTTTTTTTTTCTAATTTTTAAGTTTTATAGTGTTGGGATTTGCATAATGTGAGACATGAAACATTTTGCGGGCAGACTCCATGAAAACCTTGTTCAGAGATGTCCCACCAGATGTATCTTTGAATTTATTCTGAAAGAGATCGACATTTTTCATCTGATCTAAGACTTTTACCGAACAAAGATTTTCAACAAAATTTCCGGAGTGTTTTAAAGGGTTGTGAGAATGAGGTTTTCATTTTTCATTTGTTTCTTTCTTTCCTTTTTTGAATGACTTGTGAGTTGACTTAAGCGCAGTGACTGCCCTGATATGGCCCTTTGCGGTCGGCTGGGCTATAAGCAACAATTCCACTGGACACACCAGGAAACTGAAAAGACCGAACTCGGGGACAGAGACAACTGATTCCTGATTCTGTGAATAACATCAACAAGGACATTGGGAACACTGTCAAGCCCCGCACCCCCTCTCCCCCCCCCCCCCCCCCCCCCCCCCCCCCCCCCCCCCCCCACACACACACACACACAGAGCAACAATAACAGGAAACTCTTCTCTCTTGAAGTTCTAGCAATAACCTTGGAAGTCACTGGCACTGGTCTCTGCCAGCTTCGAGACAAGTGATTATCTCCTAACGGCTGACCGCTTCAGCAAGTTCTGAAGAACTTGCTGAAGCGGTAAAGCAAAAGATCGATCTTCATTGTCCGCAAGCTGACAGCTACTAGCACTTAACAATCGTCTCCAGAGCCATTGAATAAATGTTTTCTGATCAAGGCATCCGCATGCAACGGTGGCTCAGACAATGAGTCTCGCTGCGCTCTACAGGTCTTAGCTCAGTTGTTTGATGATGATGATGATGATGATGATGATGAGTAGTAGTAGTAGTAGTAGTAGTAGTAGTAGTAGTAGTAGTAGTAGCAGTAGTAGTAGCAGTGGTATTGTTGTTATTAACATATCATTATTGTTACTTATTATCATTATTGTTGTTGTTATCATTGCTATCATTATTATCATTATTATTATTATTATCATTATTATCATCATTGTTATTATTGTCATTACTATTATTATTATTATATTATCATAATTATTATTATCATTGTTGTTATTGTCATTGCTATTATTATTATTATTATCATCATTATCATTATCATAATGAGTATGTATATGTTAGAGACAAGGTCTAAGCGCTGTACAGTCCACGCTCTCGTGCACACAACGGGTTGTGTGCCTGGGTAGAGCCGACTGAAGAGCTGCCGGTTGGCGCTACATTCAGTCATTTCCCCTCATCATTCAATCAGTATCAGTCAGTTCATTTTCTTCTTTAATTCTTATTTTTCACGGAGGTGCGTCCTACGTGTAGCGTGTCATTTATACCAACGTCCAAACTAGCTTTCTTTTCCGAAAGTTGGTGATGGCCTTTTGCGTGTGTGCAAGATCTTATGCATGCGTTCACACGCGGAACACTGGTTTATAGACCCATTCGAAGAATCTTCGGGAAAAGGAGTCAGAACGAATCTTAATTCGTTAATGCAAAATGCCCCAACACCGAAACGTCCCGGCAGTGATTCGAACCCGCAACCCCAGGATGATTACAGTTCGGGTGCTCTACCACTAAGCTGTTCAGGCCCCCAGTTGTGGAAGACTGGTCTCTCCCAACATATCCGCAGTCCAATAGAATCCCTGAACGCCATGTGCAGACAGTGAAATCACGCCTAATCAAGGCACAACAGTCCAAGACTGACCCTCAACTTACCCCTCTGTGCCTCTGCAGGCATCTTTATTCATGTCCAGTCCGTTTGAAATCCGTACTGCAAGAAAGGATCGAAGCAATTTCCCTAGCAAAACAACAGCGCCTCATCTTCAGAGCCAATCTTGTGCCGAACTTGGCGAGATAAGTGATTGCTCCTTCTTCATTTTTGCTGTCCCGAGCGTTGTTTATCTTGCCTGAAGAAGACCTAAGAGGTCGAAAACGCGTCGCGTTTTGTCTTGTGATTTGTTTGTTCCTGTTTGGCGGATGTATTACGTAAACTTTTTAAGACGGTACCTCCAGATCAGCCACACAAGTAACGAAGCCACTGCTCCATCAAAGGCTTCGAAAGGTCTACCACGACCGCAGTGTCAAAGAGGTGCCAGCCCTCACTCCACGCTGACCAGGCAGAATCCAGGACCAGTCTGGGACATGGCAGGAAGCCAGAGTTACTGCAGAGTGTGACTGCAAAGTCAGAAGCGTACAGACGTACATCACTAGCAGTAAGCAATGCGAGTGGGTCCTTTAACTTACATGGTAAGCGCATCTGTCAGGTGGCGTTGGGTGCTGGCCATAGCAAAGACTGTGCAAGGAAAAGGTGAAAAAAAAAAAAAAGGATCAGTCGCCGTGGCGAAGTGGTTAGCGTCGCGGACTCCCGCCTGGGAGGTCGCAGTTTCGATTCCCATCAGAGCCATGTGGGATTTTTCTGCCTCGACCGGCGCCTATCCAGAGTTGAATTTGCCATGGGCTTAGTTTGGGAAGACTAGGACCACACAGTCCAGTTTCATCGACTTCATGCTTCTCCGAGAGTACGTTCATACGACAGTCCACTTAATAAGATGGCGGAGACTCGAATCTTTATTTTGTAAGTCAGTGCCCCCAAGCATCTATATACCGAAATAAACGATTACTTCAAAGCATTTTAGAATATTGCTCAAATTTCCTGACTAGGCAGCAGTGCAGTGTCTCCTCTGGTGGGTTGCCTCTTGACGACGTGACATTGATTGCTACCCGTTGATTGCTGATGCTGGGGCTGCGGCCGGCCGGGCCGAGCTGTGGCTGTGGACGGGGTGTCAGAATGAGCGGCGGGGATGCACAGCCACTGGGATGGCACAGAAGATGGAACAGCGAACAGAAAAAGGTGAGAAAATGAGAAAAAAAAAAGATATTTGATATTACTGAATGTAACAAAAGAAAGTCATTTTAAGCACTGAAAAGTTTCATAAACAGACAAACAAAAATATTGTCTTTGATGGTTTACAACGCTTAGTCAAAAGCACCAAGAGAGTTTGTTGAGGAGGAGAGAATGGTTGATGTAGGGGGTCTGTTGAGAAGGAGAGAATGGTTGAGGTAGGGGAGTTTGTTGAGATGGGGAGAAAGGCTGAGGTAGGGATTTTGTTGTTGAGGAGAGAATGGTTGAGGTAGGGGGGTTGTTGAGGAGGAGAGAATGGTTGAGGTAGGGGAGTTTGTTGAGGAGAGATGGTTGAGGTAGGGGAGTTTGTTGAGGAGAGAATGGGTTGAGGTAGAGGAGTTTGTTGAGGTGGGGAGAATGGATGAGGTAGAGGAGTTTGTTGAGGAGGGGAGAATGGTTGAGGTAGGGGAGTTTGTTGAGGTAGGGAGAATGGTTGAGGTTGTGGAGTTTGTTGACGAGTGGAGAATGGTTGAGGTTGGGGAAATTGTTAAGGAGGGACAATGGTTGAGGTAGGGGAGCTTGTTGAGGAAGGGACGATGGTTGAGGTAGGAGAGCTGGTTGAAGAAGAGGCTCTGGTAGAGGAAGGGGGGAATTGTTGAGGAAAGGGCGCTGGTTGATGGAGGACAGTTAAATACGTTATAAACATTTTACAGTACCTTTTTTGTGTTTGTCTTGCCATGAAGTTGAATACAGTGACGCTGCATTCTGTTTAATTCAATCGCCTTCTCTGCCTCTAGCCAAGTCAGTTGCGCAGAAACAGGATTTGACCAGAGCCGATACTAGGTCTCATTTCTACCATTTTCGCTTGACATGCATTTAATTCAAATTTGAAAAAAAAAAAAGAAGATGAAAAGGGGGAACCCAAACCGAACGTGTTTCTCTCCATGGAAACAAATCTTGAAAGCAGGCTTGCTGAGTCTCCAGACGAATGAAACATTGAAGTACCGCACCTTGACCTATTCGTCTTCTTCAAGGAGGACAACAACAAACAAACAACGGAAATCAACATAGAGAGGGGAGAAACAAAAAAGATCTAGGTGAGCGAGCTCTCTGTTTCTATGAAAATGACTTCAAGGGGATGGCGTTGAGAGGAGGTGGGGAGGGGGAGGAAGGGGAGATGGGAGACATTGAAATCAAAATATTAAATCTTTCATCACTGACAGCAATGGAAATCAATGATCCCAGTGGTTTGAACAGAACCATTTGCGTACACCGGACCAGAGACGACTTTGGTCTCCTGGATGGGAACTCTTTAGTGGTCTCAGTCTTTCGGGGTGTGGGATCAAGACCAGAAAGACTGTGCCAGTCTTGAATACATGTTAATTTGTGTTTGTTCATTTTCCTGTTGTTGCTGTGTAGATGTGTCAGGTACAGGGTATATGGGCAAGCTTGGAACATTTTTTTTTTTTGGGGGGGGGGGGGGGGGGGGGGGGGGGGGGGGGGGGGGGGGGGGGGGGGGGAATTGCTGCTCAACTAAGTACGACACCCCGACCGAGAAATTGTCCAAGGCTTGCCCAAATACCCTCGTTTTGGGGAATGTCCCCTTGTTTGTTCTGTGTGCTGTGTCTTGTCATTGCTGCCAGGCGGTCCAATGTCGGAAGCAGCATTCGTTTGGAGTTATGGGCGCGCATTTATGTCATCATGGGAGCAAGAGTTACCGTACTTGTTCGTTATTTTACTGTTGACTGTTCTCTGTCTCATCTAAGGTTTCCTGCTCTGCCACCATTCCAATGACGGTGAGATAATCAGCAGTTCTCACAACCGCAATGCAGAGCCCGGCTCCAACAGTTCTTTTCCCCAGCTGAAGACAATCAGACTCTGGAATGGACTTCCCAGGAAGTCATTGAAGCTCAGCCCATCGACATTTTAGTGTCAAGGGTGTAATACACGCACTAGGCACATCCCTAGGCCTATGTAGTTGGAGCTAGAGACAGAGAACTGGGAACTGGTAACCGACTGTGCACAGGGTAGTTGTTTAACTGTGTTTTGCCAGCACTTAGTCTACCCTGAATAATACAAGACAAATTCCACAAAGGGTCAGACTGCAATAAATGCAAATTTCTTTTCCTGTCTTTCTTTCACACTCTTTCTTTCGTACTCAAGGTCTGGCCAAAACGTTGGGCTTATGCGTAGGTAAGACATCCGCTAAGTCGTAGCTATGAGACCATGTTCTTAAAATTAATTGACGTATCCATCAGCTTTAAATCATGCACAGTGTGGTTCAAAATTTAGCCGACGTGGTGTAGCGTATATGGACAGTCTGCACGTAGTGACACCTTGATGAAACTGAACCTGTTTCTCTCTTTCTTTTTTGTTTGTTTGCTTTTTGTTTTGTTTGTTTGTTAACGCTCCGGACCCTCCTTAATATAAAGACAGAATAATCAATATGACGATTGTGGTCACTCTAGAGGAAGAAGAAGAAATATCAAATCCTTCACGGACAGCAATGAGATATTTTGAGACTGGTATTTTGAACAGAGCCATATTACGCTTATAAAACCTAATCAGAGTCGACTCCTTAGTAGTCCAAGAGTACATAACTCTCAAGTCAGCATTCGGTTAGAATAGCCAAAACTTATGTTCGGAGTGCGAAGCGGCTCAATCACCTAGCAGACATGGCACTTTCGAAAGGTAGGATAAGAAACATTGCAGCTCACATTTTCTTTCGGTGTACCACCTACAGACTAATCTCAATTTAAAAAAATGTCACGTTTATTCTGAAGAATGCGCAACTCTTCTGCGTTTTCACTGCTTAGTTTTATAAGCCGAATGGACCAATTTTGATATGGACTTTGAACTCTCGACTTAAGTGATCAGAGCAGACGACGTTTTTTTTAGTTGCTAATCTGGTAAAGTACGGCCACAGTAGTTGAACTTTTATGCTAAGTTCTGTGATTATTATGCATTTATAAAATATTTTGGCATAAGGACATTGGGGACGTGCAAACATAGAACAGGAAAGTCATTAGCCAAATAAAAACAATACAAAACGAAAACAAAACCTGCTCAGATCACTATGGTCCGAGACAGCAAGCATTGGCAAGTAATATTAAAATGGTGCAAAGAGTATCTCAGTTAGGCATTTGGGAAGAAAGGTATGACTTTTCAAGCATTTCTTTTCGCCCTTAAAAAAACAAGTTGATGTGTACTGAAAGATGGGCACAAAATGAGGTCAGGTGTCCCCTGGAACAAAGGTCATGGCAGGTGACAGCAGGTCATGCAACATGACTGACCATGACAGTTGCTGTTGCACCTGTTTAACCACCATCACAAACTTCGATTTTTTACAAGCAGAAGTTAAGTATGACCAAACAAAGTAGACAACACTAAACTGCAGGCACACACAGCAGTGAAAAAAAGGGGATTTTTTAAACTGCAAGGATGAAACAGGTCCTTTTAAGATTTGTTTGCCTGTTGTGGTACCCTGGTGTAAAATGATTACCAGACAATTGGTGTCTCTGTGCTATGTCATGGAATTGTGGGTAATCCATGAGGAATGATGCACTTTCAATGCTGTACTTAATGTGCAGCGAAAAAAAAAGCAATTGCATGTCGCATAGTGGTGGCAATTGTGAGACTGGCTCCTCTGTACTATGTCTAAAAATGCCTGAACAAGTCACGAAAAACAAATGCTTTTAGACTTACATCAAACACCAAAAGTTGTCCACTTTAGATGGAGTTTTCATTAATTAAAAAAAGAACATCTTATTTCAGACCCAGACAGACACAGTCAGAACATTCCCCACAGCTGCACTGCAGAATTGAGTACCAGCAGTTTACATTCATGCTGAGATCTGTTAGAGACAGGAACAAGCTGCCCCCCCCCCCCCCCTCCCCCCCCTTCCCCCAAATCACTGAGGTCAAGATCATGGACACCTTTCTGTCAAGGGCTTCCAGACAGCAAGACGTGGATTAAGAAAAAATTTTTTTTTGTTTAAAAGTATTCCGAACCCTCCCATAATAGTGGCAGAATAACCAGCAGGATGACCATGGTCACTCTACTAGACGGAGAGCATTTTCTAACATAAGTTAGTTTGATTACATATACTCCAACTAGCTTTCTCTCTCTCTCTCTCTCCCTCGCTCACACACACACACACACACACACACACACACACACACACACACACACACACACACACACACACACACACACACAAACAAACACACACAGAGGAAAATATGATGAAGCAAACATTTTCAGTTCTGTGAAATGACAAGCTGCCTCATTAGATGATGATGCAGTCATTGAATCACCCATCATCATGGTATCAAGTTATAAGAGAAAAAAAAGCCAAAGACCTTTATGAAGAATCCTTTAAAATGGCTCGGTTAAAGGACTTCGCTTAACCTTTACCGCGCTTCCTGGGTCTTCCATGACCCAGTGACTCAATAAAAACGTCATATCTTATGAACGGTTAGAGCTATGCTCACGAAATCTTAGGAATTTGTCAACGATCATAGTAGCTGTTGCTCACAGAGAATTTCATGTATGGGCAGAATCAATTATCAGCGTAATTAGTTGTGGTTCCCCCAGGACCTATACATTTTAATGGTTCACACATGACCCATGCCATCAGGCGAGGAATAAGCTGCTGAACTGCTCTTTATCAGGTGTGGGTCTTACAAGACCCATGCAATCTGAATAAGGATAAGCAGTAAGAAGAGCCTATGTGAAATGTGTGGGTCTTGAGCAACCCGCACGATCGGGTCTGTGTAGTCATCCTGTAAAGGTTAAGGAGAAAAAGACATTAAGCTGATTTGTCAGAATTGTGTAACAGCTGATATAAGTTCAAACACTAACTCTAAAGGAGAAAGTGCTTTCATCATCAGATCATCAGACTTTCAGTATTGGCAATAACAAGATTTGCGGTACTTATGTTCTCTCTAAATTTTCAGTATGAATGTGGAACAAATATCCTTTAAAACAGTTTCAGAGGTCATACTGGACCTATATTTTAAAATTCAGTTTTCTTTGTTTTCCTGTCTGTGTCTCTCTTTCCGAATCTCTCTCTCTCTCTCTCTCTGTCTGTCTGTCTGTCTCTCTCTCTCTCTCAGCTGGTGCACTAAAAAATGAGTAGGTCACCAGCGCACATCTCTCTGCCTGTCATCCTCCCCATCTCTCTCTGTCTGTCTCTCATTCTGTTTGTGTGTCTTTTTCTGTCAGGCTGCCTGCCTCTCTCTATTTTTCTGTCTGTTCCATATTTTTCTCTCTCTCTGTCTTCTCCATCTTTGTCTTTCTCTCTGTATCTCTGTGTCTCCTGTCCCTCATTCCCGCGTGTGTGTGTGTGTGTGTGTGTGTGTGTGTGTGTGTGTGTGTGTGTGTGTGTGTGTGTGTGTGTGCCTGCGCGCTTTTCTCCCTCTTTCTTTGCCCCATACTCTTGTCTTTGTCTGTATCACTCTGTCTTTATGTGTGTGTGTACGTGCGTGTGTGTGCGCGTGCATGCGTGCGTGCGTGTGTGTGTGTGTGCGCGTGCGTGTGTTCTGCCTCTACCTCTGTCTTTTTGCCTTGGTCTCTTTGTCTTTATTTTCCCCAGTTCCTGTCTTCTCTCTGTCTGTGTGTCTCTCAATCTCTGCTTGTCTTCATGTCCGTCAGTCTGTCTTTTCTACTCTATCTCTGCCTGTCTGTCTCTCCATCTGTCTGTCTGTCTCTCTTTCTGCCTTTCTGTCTTATTCTCTGTCTGTCTGTCTGTCTCCTCTCTGCCTCTCTTGCTGTCTCACTCGGTCTCTTGTCTGTGTCTGTCTCAAGAGAAGGGAGCATTCATCTGACAAATCAGTGAAAAAGCAATGCTGCCTCAGTCAAATAAAACATCTCATGATAAAGGTGAATGTGCCTTGCGTGAGTTTGTCAATTGCGGCAAAACAGACAATGAAAAATGTGGAAGGAAACAAGGTGGATGCCTAGGCAACCACTGGGCAGACTCCACAGAATATTCAGAGACAGCCAGTATGAACTGAAAGATAACGCCAAGTAAGATGCAAGCTTGAGCAAAGCAGGCAAGAGACTTCACTGCATCTTCTGCCTTTGGAAAGTTGGATGGAAAAGATCGCTTACAACAGTCGTGAAAAAATCACCGAGAAGTCTGTTAAGAATGCTAAGAATAACTTGCGATAGTACGAAAGCTGACTCCCCCTCCCCCCTTGCCGTTGTCCCCCCGCCCTGCCGTGCCCCCCTGTCATTTTTCTTCAGATCTAAGATTTTACGGAAGAAAGATTTTTATCGAAGTTTCTGGTGCGTTTTCAGAATGTGTATTTTAAAGAAATGCATGAATGGTGGTGGTGGTGTTTTTTATTCATTTATTTATTTTTTTATGATCACTTGAGTTGATTTTAACATGGTGACAGCCCTGAAATGGCCCTTTGCGGTCGGCTGGGCTAAAAGCAATATTATCTTACCATATCTTACCTCTCACACACCCCACCCCACACCCTCACAAGTTTTATAACGCTCAATCACTGGAGTATGAAAAATACACCAAGTTAGATGTGTGTAGCAGGAAGCATAACTGTAGTACGTGCTTGTCTGTTATTTTTTAAAGAAAAAAAATATAACTAATATCTCGCCCATTCTTCTTGGAACTTGTCTATTTTTTAAAGAAAAAAAAAAACATAACTAAAATCTCGCCCATTCTTCTTGGAACTTGTCTACGAAAATCATGTATGCACTGCATGCTTCCACCATGGTTAATCTCAGAAGCTTCTTGTGACACTTGCTTGATAAAAATTGGAGTCATTAGGACCCAGATCAGCTTGATGGGGATAACTCTGTGAATTAACCTTTACAAAAGTATGGATCTTGTAGCAGCCACATCGTCATCTGTATGTTGTAAAAAAACTCTGACTAGCCGAGGTCAAAGCAAGAAAGAAGTTAAAATGGGGCTCTGCGTTTGTTTCAGCTGTTTCAGGCGTGTTTATTGTGGCGGCCAAACGCACTGCGTTTGGGACTTATGGAGGGAAGTTGAAGAACATCACTGCCACGGAGCTGGGCTTCATGAATCGAAAGGGGCGCTGGAGTCTGCAAACATTGCTCCAGAGTTGATCAACTCTATTGTGTTTGGAAATGTTATGGCGGTATGCGTCTTTTGCTCTCAGTGTGCAGTATTTGATGTGTTGCAAAAGATGGTGCAATCAAAGGAGCATGCATGTGTGAGTCTGTGTATTTGTGTGTACATTCTTGAGAGAGAGAGAGAGAGAGAGAGAGAGTGTGTGTGTGTGTGTGTGTGTGTGTGTGTGTGTGTGTGTGAGTGTGCACTGGTGCATAACGTGCTAGTTTTTAAATGAATATATGTGGCATGTCGGTGTATAATTTTTTGTTTTTATTTATTGTGTCTTTGCACAGTTTTCTTTCTTTTTTTACCAAAAAAAAAATTTGCACATCATGCAAACGCTGTTTTGTGCATGCATGTTTGCATATTTGTTCATGTTATTTGTGAAATGATTTAAGACTCATTTATTATATCATTTGAAAACACACAAAAAAAAATCATCCCAACAAGAAAATCTCATTGATATCGTTTATGAAGATTGTGCTGATATATTTTTCCTGCATTTTCCAGACGTCGACTGATGGAATCTATGCTTCTCGGCACATTGGATTGAAGCTGGGTGTTCCGCTTGGCGTGCCGGCTTTGACGGTCAATCGACTGTGTGGTTCTGGTTTTCAGGCCGTCGTTAATGGAGCTCAGGTGGGGTATCTGAGGCTTGGTTTCAGTCATTTTTAATGCTAGGGTTATCTGTGGCTCTTGTATGTGTGTGTGTGTGTGTGTGTGTGTGTGTGAGTGTGTGTGTGTGTGTGTGTGTGTGTGTGTGTGTGTGTGTGTGTGTGTATGAGGCGAGATTGGGGGGGGTGGGGAGGGGAGTTTGCAGGGGTTCTGAACACCCTTCCCAATGCCTCCACGCTCTTGCTTGCTGCTGCTTCTGCTCCTGCAGAGTTAAAGGAAATAGTGGTTGTAGAAGGCAGGCTTCAGTGCATGCCTGGTGGTCCGTGTGCTCTGGTTTGGTGCTTGTTGCATGCTGTGCAGACTCCTCATGTACTCCTCCCTACTCGCCACTCTTCTCTACCCACCACTCCCCCACTCACCTCTTCCCTCACTTAGTGTCACACAGGTCATGTGGAGACAGCAGCATTGACCCACCCCCTCCTGCCTTCCCATGTTTTTATTTTTTGTATGTGAAAACAGCACTACAGAGCTGCCAGCTGTTACGTTTTGGGTGGAGCACGCTACAATGTTGTTGACAATGCGATGTTGTTACCCTTTGTGATGAAATGCTGGAATGAAAATAAAAAGTTGTTAAAGAAGAGTTTCACATGCTTCATTGTGCTGCAAACAGAACCGCGACAGTGTGTATCTTTCGAATGTTGACATTTTTGATAAAGAAAAAAAAAGTGGCCAGGTTCAGTGAAGGGGAAGAAAAAGCAGCGTTGAAATTGCTAAAGGCAGCCGTGATTTTGCTGCCCTGTCGAGGTTTCATCTCAACTGTTATAGCGTTTTGTAGGTCAAGTCAAACCACATGATGTCATGTGAGATTCTGTCTTCATAGTCCGCCATTATGTCATATACAAAGCAGGAGTTTGATTGAAGAGAGCTGGTAGGCCTGACTTGTCTGGCATTGAGGACACCACAGTCCTCAGAGACAGTTTCAGAGAAGAAAGAAAGGAAAAAAAATAATCCTCACTACAGCTTTGGTGATGTTGTATATGAGCGCTAAGCTTGAATTGGAATGCTGCACTTGAATTGGAATGCTGCACTTGAAAGGTCAAAATGCTACTTTTTGTGCTTTCGAGGTTGTGGCAGCTCTTGCACTATGTGGTCCGTGTACTTGTGCTTCAGTTGTGCTTGTTCAGTGATGACATTGACGTTAGAAAATGTTTGTGACTTGTTTTTGAGGTTCACCTTGTTGACCTTTCAGTGTGTGGCATGAATACATGCATATGTATCCACTTGCCTCAAATGTGTGTGTGTGTGTGTGTATGTGTATGTGTGTACGGATGTGTGTGTGTACGTACATGTGCGTGTGTGTGTGTGTGTGTACATGTGCACATGTGTGTGTGTGTGTGTGTGTGTGTGTGTGTGTGTGTGTGTGTGTGTGTGAACTGTGCAGGAGATCGAGCTGGGTATGAGTCAGATGGTGCTAGTTGGGGGCACGGAGAACATGACGCAGGCTCCCTATGCTGTCCGGGACATCCGCTTCGGCACACGTTTTGGCCAGGACCTCAAGGTGGAACATGGATTAATCACGTCACATTCATGAGAAATGCAGACCTGTTTACCTATACGATTCTGCCCAGTTTTGTACATGTTTGTCAAAAATACGATGAAAAGAAATGCGTTGAAAAAAGTTCTGGTGGCAAAGATCTCAAGTGGTAATTGAACTTGTGAACAATAACTGCAGCACAGGGTTTGAGCAGAGAGTGACAACTCTTGCTAATTTATGTGCGCAAAATTATGTTTTGCCATGTCCCTTTCTTTGACAACATGCCCTGGAATGTTGAAAAACATGCGAAATAGCATGAGCGTGTGCCAAAAAAAGTATGCTGATGAATCAGGTTTGAAAGTAATTTGTATCAGAAAGAATCTGTTTTATCACAATCAGAGCAAGATCAGGTGGTTCTTACTGGCAAGAAGTGTCTGCAATGTGATGGCAGGTGAAAAAAATGAAGGACCCTCCCTTCTCCCGCCTGCTTTGACAGAAATGTGGAATTTTGTACGCACTCTTTGTAGAAAATACGCTCATTTTCCTTGAACAGTACTCCAAAAGCAGATTTAAGGTTAACAGGTCTGGGGGTGATGTTCTAGAGACTGTTACCAGCTGTCTTTAGAAAGGTGGAAGGGCCTGGCTAGCCAGGTGGATAAGAGTGTGTTCTCATCTTCCAAGGGTTCTGGGTTCAACCCCAACTGAGGCCTTGCTTGTTACATGGTATGTTTTCTCTAGAATCTACACCTGCACAGACTCGAACCCCCTCTAGGTCAAACAGGTTTCTCGTCATGTAGCATCTTCCAGATCTATCAGCCTCAGAGCATTGTGAATCAAGACTCCATGCTTTGGATTCCTGTGTCATGAAACCTTGAATGGGACAGGGAACAGTGAACAGAAAGTAACGAACAGGAAGGGTAACTCTTGCTCCTAGATAACACAGTCACATAACTCTTAAAGTGTCTGTGGTGCTTCTTGTCCTTTGAAGGTGTGAGACCTGAAAAGTCCCAGCAGTTTTTGCTTGGGCAGCAATAGTAAGCAGTGGAAATAATGGCAGACTTAAAAGTCCAGCTTACCCCTGGGGAAGGTTCTGTGCATAGCTGTCATTGTGTCACGGAGACAGGGTGGCCTCATGCAGCAGATTATGTGTGTGTGTGTGTGTGTGTGTGTGTGTGTGTGTGTGTGTGTGTGTGTGTGTGTGTGTGTGTGTGTGTGTGTGTGTGTGTGTGTGTGTGTGTGTGTGTGTGTGTGTGTGTGTGTGTATGTGTGTGTGTGTGTGTGTGTGTGTGTGTGTGTGTGTGTACAAAATAAGAATTTCTGCATATTTGTGTGGCTGTATACACGTGTTTATTGCAACATCAGTTGCTTGCATGGCATGACCATTTGGTTGGCTGGACCATAAGCAACTTGAAAGTAAATGCTTGCTTATGGATTCCTCTTTTTCTCATGTATTCTGGATTGTGTTAGAAGTGTATGTTTGTTCTGATGAGTTGGCAAGATGTCTGTGTGTGATTTATATAGTGTAATCTGCGCTTGTTTCAGTTCAGTTTCATCAAGGAGGTGTCACTGTGTGCAGACTAGTCCATATATGCTACATCACATCCACTAAGTTTTGACCACACAGTGCATGATTTAAAGTTGATGGATAAATGAATTAATGACTAAGATGAGAGAACTTAAGAAGAGGGTCTCGTGGCTACGATTTAGCAGTACCTATCTAACATTGTCACCTGAGGATCTGCATATGTATGATAAATTTGCGCATTTTTTGAATGCATGTACACAAGTACACTCGTACATGTCTGTGTGTGCCCAGCTGGAGGACACGCTGTGGGAAGGGCTGACGGACTCATACGTCAAGCTGCCGATGGCCATCACTGCCGAGAACTTGGCTGAGCAGTACGGCATCTCCCGGGAAGACTGCGACCAGTACGCCCTCCAGACCCAGACCCGATGGCAGGAAGGTACTGTTGCCGCTGAACAACTCCATGGGTGTCTAATCCACCGCAGACTCCAGGAAAACCTTGTTCAGAGATGTCCTATGAAAACCTTGATCAGAGATGTCCCAGGAGAACCTTGTTCAGAGATGTCCCATGAAAACCCTTGTTAGTGATGTCCCAGGAAAACCTTGTTCAGAGAAGTCCCAGGAAAACCTTGTTTCAGAGATGTCCCCCCCAACTGATATGTGATCTTAGACTTTCTGAACGAGACTGACATTTTTTTTGTATCTGATTCAAGATTTGATAGAAGGAAGATTTTTTTTTTTTTAAGCACAATTTCCGGTGTGTTTTTAGAAGGTATGCTTTAATTTAAAGGGTTGTATGAATGAGTGTTTTTTTTTTTTTTTTTTGTTAATGACTTGTGAGTTGACTTCAACGCTGTGACAGCCCTGATACAGCCCTTTGCAGTCGTCTGACTATAAGCAACATTATCATGTCTTATCTATGCCAACTAATGACTGCAATGGCTTGGCTGCGCAGCCTGCGTTTGTCAGTGTCTTTCTCTGGAGGGCACTACCACGCCCACACATGCCAGTCCTGTGAGCTTGCTGATACCTAAAGCATTGTATCATGGTGTACTTGTTTTTGTTTTGCAGCTGCCCGTGTTATGTTCCACAGACCTAGACTAGACATAGCTGTTTTATGGAGTGTTTTCGTGTTTGTATGTATGTGTTTATGTGTATACAGTTACTGCAGTTCCATATACTAGATAAATCTGTTTTATGGAGTGTCTGTGATAGTATGTATGTATTATGTGTATACACTTAATGCAGTTCCATAGACTAGACATAGCTGTTTTATGGAGTGTCTTTGTGATTAAATGCAGGTATTCATGCGCATAGACTTACTACAGTTCCATAGACTAGACATAGTTGTTTCATTGAGTGTATTTGTGATTATATGTATTTATGTATGTATTTTCATGCAGGCAGTTACTGCAGTCCCATGTTTGTCCTGTATGTTCACATAAACAGGCACAGCTTTACTAGAAATACAGTTTTTTAATCGGACATTAGATAAAACCAAAATTACCCACAAGTAAAAGATGAAAGTGTAAAATCATCAATTTTTCATGTGTAAGTTGACTCTGAGAACAGAACCCCAAGGTGGGGATGCTGCCGATTGGATTTCTCTCAAGAGCATGCACAGATCAAAACCGCTGATTTTAAATACCAGAATAGTGTTGAAGAAATTGTTTTAAGATGATTCTGTGTGAATTGTTTCTCCGGCAAGAAAGAGAACCAGTGCAATGAGCTTCTAAAAGGAACACACAGTGATACGGCTTTCCATAAAACGCAGGGAAAATCATGAGACTCATGCATTTTGTGAAGTTTATCCCCGTGATGTCTCCATGACCTCGTGTGGGAAAGATGACTGTTTGTGACATGTGGTGACTGACAGACTGTAAGAAAAGGAAATGCAGCAGCCTTTGAAAATCAGAGGCAGAAATGATGGAAACACCAAACGTTTTTTTCTGGAGGTATGTTGACATAGAAAGAAGTGTCCATTAAGGATTCTGATGTAATTTAGGCTGAAGTTCGGATAGTGGATTTGATGGTGGAGCTTAATTGACTGGTGGCTTAGTCGGATAAATTTAACAAAGCGTTCAAACCAATGTGCAGAAACTCAGATAATACTGAATAAAATGTGGTGGGGACTGAGCTTAGGGTCCTGGAGAATGCCTCTCACAGGTTTTTCATTTTCACTCATAGTTTCAGTCTGCTGCCAATAATTGTACATAACAGAATAAACGAAAGTTAGTTAATATTTTTTATCAACCATAATTACAGAGTTAGTTCATATTTTTTATCAACCATAATTACATAACTAGAACAATGTTTGACTCTTTTGTGTGTGTGTGTGTGTGTGTGTGTGTGTGTGTGTGTGTGTGTGTGTGTGTGTGTGTGTGTGTGTGTGTGTGTGTGTGTGTGTGTGTGTGTGTTCTGGAAAGTATTGATTATTATGATTGGGGTTGTTTGGAAAATTGAGAAGAAGGTTAGGCTTATGTGATGTATGTATGTATGTATGTGTATTTTCAGCACAAAAGGCCGGGAAGTTTGCTGACGAGATTTACCCCATCACTGTCAAGGGCAAGAAAGGTGAGAGTTCAGAGGTCATGACAGTATCCTATAACAAGGTGCATGTGATGCAGCACAATGATAGGAGCACTTTGTATTTGCACACAAGTAGCATTCCTGTTGCCTGTGGAATTTTCTTGTTCAGTGACACATGGATTTCTCTAATCATTGGACTTTGATGCTGGACCAGTTGTTCTTGTCAGTTCGGTTTGTTTGGTTATAAGCAACATGAATCAAATTGAATCAGTTGCTCTTGAAAATGACCAAAATGTTTTCAGTTGAATCGACACTGCCCTTCAGATGTTTTCACCAAGTTGGACATGTTTGTGAAGCAGCTGCGTCTGTTAAATGATTTTAGGGTTTTATACGCTGTCATGGTGATTTCAAATCGGTGTGTATGCAGTCTGTTGCTCATTTATATTGTTTACTTTGTGAAAGTGACCTCCCCTTTCAAATGGAACCAAGTTTGAAGGTCTGTTTCCAGCCATGCTGCTCATGAAAAAAGCTGAAGTTTGTGTAGGCAATAAATGCTTAGTTTTTGAATGGTCTAGACTGTTGAAAATCAAAGAAACCAAGACCATATACGAGGACAAAGAGAACAATCTCTAGCAGCGCACAGCAGCCAATTTTAGTGTATATCAGCTGATAAATCTTGTAAAAATTCATGTTTTACTCTCAAGTGACAACCTAAAAACAACAGTACACATTCTGTTTTTGCAGATGAAACACCTAAACAAGTAAGAAAATGTCCTAGACGTCCTGACTTTTGACATAACAAGGCACGATTGTGTTGACCATGTTGAGGCGAATGTGTTTCCGTGTCAGAAAGGGAAGAAAAACTCCCTGAGGGCTTGAAAGACTGCCTCCCGCTGCAGCAGGTTAATGGCCAGGAACTCATCTCCTTTGGCCATTGCCCTGGCCGCTGTCAGATGTCTTATACTCTTTCCCAGATGTTCTGTTTGTAGATTTTCCTTGAGCCAGGACAGGATGATATACTGGTTGTTGAGTCGTCACTGCATTCATAATGATAGTTTGAGAGGTTTATCCAGCCACGTTTGTAGGGTATGTTCATGTGTTTTGGTGTCTTTCCACTGTTTTATGAGTGTACCCATTTGTGTTTTGTGGCCAAGAATTGTCCTCGCGCCTGCCTGTTGTTTGTACTTCCAGTCCCATGTTCTCCCACCATCACAGAACTATAAAGAAGGTCCAGCCAGGACTGAAACATCCAACCCGGAATCATTTGCTTCATATGAGTGGGAACCTTCAGCCTGTAAGTCATTGGCTACAAGGAATATTTACCCCCACTATATCACCTCCACACTGATCCTTGAAAAAAAAACAAAACACAGACGATTTATTATAGCTTCTGTTTGTGATTTGATAAACAGGATCCGCTCCCGTCCCTCCTCCTGCAGTTTTGTGTCAAACAAATGCTGACCACTTGCCATTTCTCATCTGCCCTGTTGGCCTGGGTGGTTGGTGCTGTTCTGAGTCTGTGCTGCTCTCTGCACTATTATTGTTATTGTTATTATTATTATTATTGTCATTATTATCGTTTGAACTCCATGCTTTCGCTATTGTTGTCATTATCATGGTTATCTTAATGCCATGGTCCTCTTCCCAAAGGCCTTGCTTTCATTCATTTTGTGCCGGATATGAGAAGATAAGTGGTTGCTCGTTCTTTGTTTTCTTTGTCCTAACTGTTGTTTGTTTTTTTTGCCTGAAGAAGACCCAAGAGGTCGAAATGCATTGTGTTTTGTCCTGCAATCAGTCTGTCTACATTGTCTTTCGGAACTAATAACCTTTCTTCTTGAAAGCTTTGCACAAGGTCAAGAAGTTTGGGTCCACCATCAGGACACTCGATTTCTTGCCATGTGATTGCTTTTTTTTTTCCCCCACCAGGTCCAGAGGAGTTTGCAGTAGACGAACATCCCAGAGCGGCCACCTTGGAAGGTATGGCCAAGCTGCCACCAGTCTTCAAGAAAAACGGAACTGTCACCGCTGGCAACGCTTCTGTGAGCAATTAGTTGAGGACAAAAACTGGAGTGCCTCTCCCCTTCTTCTGCGTGCATGTGGTCTTGATCTCTTACGTGTTGAACCTTCCGATTATTAGGTGTTTTTTTTTTTGTTTCCCGCATGCATGTAGCTGCCAATTTTTCCTCTTTTTCTCTTTTTTTTTTTTTTTTTAAAAAGAGTATCTCAGTTGTTTTTTTTTTAAATGCATGTAGCTACCAATATTTCCTTCTTTGTTCTTTTTTTTTTTTTTTTCCCAAAGAGAGTCTGCCAGTCTTACCAGGGATACCGTTGTAAGAAAAAAAGTCCTTCAAGACTCGGTTGCACCAAAGGTTGTATGAAAATGTAGTTTGCCATGAATGTATCGGTGTGGTGTTGATGTAATAACCAAGCCCTTTGGTTGCTTACCTTGCTACCGGTAATCTGGAAGCAATCTGTAACATGGATGCGGACTCCTTTCTTTCTGGTCATTTGAGGCACTGCCGTGTAGATCTTGACTGATTGTACACGTATTCAAACGCTGCACTGTGCATTCTGGATTGTCAGCATCAGTTTAGGGGTGCATTGGGTGTTCAGTTGTCATAGTTGTGTGTAAAATAAACAACCCTTGTCATTCTCTATTGCTTATCATTCACGGTGCAAGCTGATATCTTGTCTTTTTTTAAAAGAAACATTTTGGCTCAAACTGAAGTACATTTGCTGATAGTGATTGTGAGTATTCAAGCAAACGTCTCTAAATATGACATCTTATTACTAGCCTTTCTACTCAATTTGATGGGAACAAAATATAAGGTCAGCTGCCACAGCTGCAGTTTAGTGGAAATGATGGATGGGTGGACACAGCACATCAGTCATTACGAGATACTGAGAGGGGGCAACAGTGCTCTGTAGGCAAGCTAACCCACCCCTCGGCATCTTTCAAGTGAATTGTTCCCAAACCGTGATAAAGCATCCTATACTGGTTGGGAGTCCAGCAGCTGAAATGACCATTGAAATGGATACACAAATGTACACAGACATGTATTGTGAATGGGGAAGAAGAAACAGAGTGCAAGATGGACCTTTGAACTAGTGATCAGCCTGTTCCCACCCCTCTGCCATTGCCTCATAATTTCCAGTCCATCGTGTCCACATGTCTAGAATCATCCTGCATTTGGTTTTCATGTGGGTTATTTAGTTATCTTTCAGCATTTAGATCCGGTAAGTTCAGCCATTTGTCAAGGCAAAAGTGGCTGCCATTTGGTAGGTTCTTCTACTTCCTAGCCCCTTAATTTTTAAAAGAATCGGCTCATATCGAGTGACAATGAGTGACTGTAATAAGGGACTGTTCGTTTGGTACAGTTTTTGACAGTTTAGTTGTCCAGGTGCCCCTGAATCGTAAGGGCTCAGAAAGTGGACACACTGTAGACTGGTTACTCCCTGTAGACTTGAGTGGCAGTGTTTGAGATGACCAGGGAGTTGGGGCCATCTCGTTGATTGATTTTTGATTTCCTGATGGAAGATGAGTGACAACAGTGATCAGTTGTAAACATCAACAACAAAAAAAACAGATCTGGCAGATTGCATCCACTGCTGTATATACCAAATTTGGTCTGATTTAGACTTGCTGTGTGCTTTTACCAGTTCTTTTAAAAAGCATTCTAGTTTTCCAGGTTCATTATGATTTTGTTTGACCCCAAGAAATGAAGTTGGTTGTCACATGAATCTTGACAGTAAAAGAGTTAGGGAGCTCACGCCCTTGAAAATTGGTATGGTTAACTCTAATTCAATTTGCCATCTTTCGAGTGAACTGTACCCAGATTTGATAAGAGCATATGGTTCAGTCAGGAAAGGTTTGGAAAATTTATGACACAATTTAAAGGAATATACAAACATCACACACATGCACTGTAGATTGGGCAAAAATTGAGATGAATGTATGTGTGTGCATGTTTGTATATTGGAAAATTTATGACAATTTAAAGGAATATACAAACATGCACACAGATGCACTGTAGATTGGGCAAAAATTGAGATGAATGTATGTGTGTGCATGTTTGTATATTGGAAAATTTATGACGGTTTAAAGGAATATACAAACATGCGCACACATGCGCTGTAGATTGGGCAAAAAATTGAGATGAACGTATGTGTGTGCATGTTTGTATATTGGAAAATTTGTGACAATTTAAAAGAATATACAAACATGCACACACATGCGCTGTAGATTGGGCAAAAATTGAGATGAACGTATGTGTGTGCATGTTTGTATATTTGAAAATTTATGACAGTTTAAAGGAATATACAAACATGCACACACATGCGCTGTAAATTGGGCAAAAATTGAGATGAACGTATGTGTGTGCATGTTTGTATATATTGGAAAAATTTATGACAATTTAAAGGAATATGCAAACATGGACACACATGCACTGTAAACTGGGCAAAAACCGAGATGAACGTATGTTGTTTACCCAGGGCATATGTGATGGAGCGGCAGCCCTGGTGCTGGCCAGTGAAGGGGCTGTGAAGGCCAACAACCTGACCCCTCTGGCTCGCCTCGTAGCCTACGGCATTTCTGGTAAACATCTCCTCCAATAGCCTGTCCCTCTGTCTGTGAAACGATGGTTGGCATTGTCGGTGTGAGTGTGTGTGTGTGTGTGTGTGTGTGTGTTGTGTGTGTGTGTGTGTGTGTGTGTTTGTTGTAAAACTTCATCTGAATAGATTTTTTGGTCAGAACCTGGCTGCTCTCCCCTGAAAGAGCATGTCGTTGTAGTACAGCACCATTTTCTCTGTCTCTTTTTTTTTCTTTCTTCATAAACTTCTTTGTGGTCGTATTAGGTCTGTTTACTAAAATGTGTTTTCCTAGAGAATGTTTCAAGAGATGACAACTCTGTAGCCATGAGTTCTTTAGTGCAGTGAGTGTGTCCTGCATATGGGACTTCGATTTTCAATCTCTCATGTTAAAGACCAAGTGTTAACACATTGTTGCCCATTAAAAATACTATTCCAAAATGGTTAGTTTATCTTTTGCAGCATGGCAGATAGCTGGATGAATGATTGAACAACAGTTATACGTTTAAAACACTCGATTCAGAAGTAAGGACGTAAAAGTGAGGTTACAAAATGTACATAAACATAGCATCCGAACAAGTGTGAAAATATTAATACAATATGTGAAAAATGCAATGAAGGACATAAGTATCGTGTTTAAGACTAAAATGTATATAAGTTTAAAAAATATAGTACATGAGTAGTTTTAAAAAATATAGTGCGTGAGTAGTTTATGAAAAATTCGTGTGAAAAGGGAGAGGAAATGAGGGATGGAGCACACTATATGTCCCTTTTGTGTGTGTGTGTGTCTGGTGCTGCAGGCTGTGATCCCAAGATCATGGGTATTGGTCCAGCGCCTGCATCCCGTGCTGCTCTGGAGAAATGCGGCAAGTCGGTCCAGGACATGGATGTTGTGGAGGTTGGTGTTTACTCTGTGTGTGTGTGTGTGTGTGTGTGTGTGTGTGTGTGTGTGTGTGTGTGTGTGTGTGTGTGTGTGTGTGTGTGTGTGTGAGAGAGAGAGAGAGAAAGAAAGAGAGAGAGAGAGTGTGTCGATGTTTTATTTGTTTTAACATCTTGTTGTTTGTCTAAATGAAAAATCCTTCTTTCCCCGTTGTTGTTTCTCTGGATGAAAAATCCCATCATCCCATTTTTTCCCCGTCATTGTTCTAAAAAGTCTTTACACTTTTTAATCTCTTATGATGTAGAACATGCCAGCTTTTTTGGTTGTAATCTGACAAATGGGTTGTGAGATACAACTGCTCAGAGAAGATCTGTAGAGTGGCTGTGTTTCATCTCTTTCCATCATAAATCATGTTTGACAATAAACAGTCACAGAATCCATCATAAATGATATTTGACAATAAACAGTCACAGAATCAAACCCTCATGAATTCTCTTGTACAGCTGTGCACTCTTTAATACAGAACCATTATATTAATATTGAGACCCTCATAAGAATCTGGCAACTTTATGTAGAAGAAGAACAGCATTGACAATGCATGGATCATACACAGTTTTGTCCAGAGAGCACACAGATTGCCCATTCTGTAGTTTTCGTTTTCTGTAGTTTTCGTTTGCCCGTACGGCTCTTAACAAAAAGAAAAAAAAAAGGATTTCTGGTTGCATTTAAATGGTGTTATTATGAGTATTTTGATGTTTATTTTTCACTGTTTTGGTTCGAATTAGAGGTGGAAATTTCAAACGGAATTGTTGGCACTCTAGCATGGCGTATTCTCATCTGCAGGGTTGGGAGTTTTCTGGAATTAAGTGCAAGTCCTGGTCAGAGAAACGGTGTGTGTGTGGGTAGTCTCCAAATTAACAAGATTGGTTTTGGGAAGGGAAGACATAGAGGAGATGCATGTGAGTGTTGCCAGTATGTGGACGTGTTGGTAGGTACCGCCTACCTACCAGCACATCTATATACTGGCAGCATACACCAGCAGCTCCTCTTACGTTGTACAAGCTCACGCTGGCATTGAGATGGAAAGGTTGAAACAATGCGTGCTGAATTTTAGATCTGTAATTAGGCCTGTGTGTGTTAGTTATTAGGCTATCTTTATTTTCTGTTCATTAACGTTTCTCTGAATGTAAAGGAATAGTGTGATAACTTTGGATTATCAAATCAGGTCTGTCGTGCATGATAAATTCTACATTTGTTAATCAATGTACACTCTGGTTTCAGGTCAACGAGGCCTTTGCCCCACAGTTCTTGGCAGTGTCGAAGGAGTTAGGTCTGGATAATGCTCGCACCAACATTAACGGTGGCGCCATTGCCCTCGGTCATCCTCTTGGAGCTTCCGGTGCTCGCATCACCACCAACCTGGTGCATGAGATCAAGTGAGCAGAGAGAGATGTTGTAAATTCAGAAGTTTGTGCATGTGTAATTTTTGCTGTTGGTAAACTGGATGACTGTTAGGACAGGCGGTGTAGGGACCAGGTTGGCGTAGTGGACAAAGCATTGTTCTCTTGGCCCAAGACTCTATGGGTCAATCCCTTTTTCAAACAGCCCGGACGGAAGGACTTTTTTTTCCCCTAAAAGTCAAACCTTGTACAGATTCCACCCACCTTAAAATCTTCCGATGAAGCTTTGAACAGACGTCCCTGGTATGATGCATGCATAAAACAAAAAATCACCCCAGCCTGTGTGCATACATTAAATCCCACTTCATCATCCATAGAAGGCTGGAGTACAGTGTGGGGTGTGATGAATGACATCCAGTGAAAGTAACAGCCAAAATCAAAGGTGTACTCAGGTGTTGTATTTAGACTTCACGCCTGAGGGTGGAATGTGGCTACCTCAATGGTGGGGCGAGAAGCGGTCATGTATTAAAAGATTTTACCAGTGCTGAATTTCGAACGTTCTGAAGAATTAACCAGAAGATAAAGCAGTGGTCATGATTGGTGGAGTTCGTATTGATAAGGGGATCAGACACGCAATTTTTCATTGCACAGTTTTCCATCCAGTTGAATTCAGTAATTCAGTTTATTTTCTGGTGAAGAACTCCTCACAAGTGCCTGCCAAAAATGGATGACAACCTGTATGGTTTACCAGTACAGTGGAATCATGATGAACATAGCCAAATGCTCAACTACCAACTAGTCATCTGCGTTGCTGGGGTCAGTAACCATTGAGAAGGCATGATTTGTGAAAGTTGGCTATTGTGGTTTCTTTCTTCACTTATATGTATTCAGCACAACAGATGGATGGCCGAGAGGGAAAACATGTTCATGCCGAAACTACCACTAACTCGATGAACAGAAGTTTTTGCAGATCTGTTCTCAACACTGCCCCTTCCTACAGCTATTTAGAGTCGGTGCAGCATGCATCAGAACCACTACCTGTAAACTAGATTTCAAAATATTTCGATGATGCATGTTATTGATGTCTTTTGGCATGTATTTTTTTTAGTTTGCTTCAAGTCTTTGATGATACACCCTAGAGTTTCATTTGGAAACTGTTATTCATACATACAAATTCTGCTTTACTGTACTCTGAAAGGATTAAGCAGTTGGCTTGTCTGGGAAGACGAAAATGGGAAGGTGTGCGTGTATGTGTGTGTGTGTGTGTGTGTGTGTGTGTGTGTGTGTGTGTGTGTGAAAGATTTCAAGTTGGCATTGGGAGATGTTAAGAACTATTGCAAAAAACTTAGCCGCAGAATGTTTACATTTACCTGGTATTTATCTTCAGGAGAATACTTTCTTTCATTTACCAGGACTGGCTGTGAGCCATCACCAAGTGTAAGACAGAACTGATTAAGGACAGAACAAAGTTCAGCCAGTCAGGCTCATCCAACTCTGACTTTCAGTGGCCCAAGTACTTTGGTAGTTGCATAGGTGTAAACACTTGATGTCTTATCAGACAAGGAGTGCAAACAGACACACAGCAACTGTCTTCACATCTAGAAGTGAAAGGAAGAAACTCGTGAGTGATGTTTTGAATGTTTTGACAGTCAGTTGCCACCCTGCTTTAGGGTGCTTTTCCTGGGGAAAAGAAGACATTTACTTCGGCATTACACTGGTTTCTGAAGGGTTCATTATGACAATGTGAGTCTTAACCCTCTTCAGTATGCACTTACCTGAGCTTAGTTACACTGAAAACCATCGGCAAGGTAAGTAACTCCGTAATTTGAACATGGTTACCCAATTAAAAATTAATTTAAAAGAGAGGAAAGGAAATAACGAAATGAAAATAATTAAAAAAATTCCTACGAATATATATGTTGCTATATCTTAAGTTTGAAGAATGTCACATGAGCCATTTACTCGGGAAAAAAAAAAAAAGCTTCTTCAGAACTTTCTTCCGAATTGTTGTTCATCATACCTGGAACCTCATCCCAGTCGAAATCTAGGTCACTCTAAGCTTCATTACCCAGCACTTTCACTAAGTCTTATGCCGTAAATCCTACAAAACACAGCATCTCCATCACTAAATCTCATTATAGAACGGCAGAAATCAGGTTAGCCACGGTGAAAAATGGCATTTCGACCTCAAAACTTAAAAAATTTGTAACTTGAGAACCACGGCATGTATCGACTCGCGCGTTTTTTGCAAATAGAAGTAAATGGCTACAGGAAGAAGGAAGTCACGTTCTTGCGAGACTTCCTTTTCTACGAGAAACATGGCGGCGCCCATTGTTGCCACGTGCTTTACTGGGCGCTGGCGGGCGCTCAGCCTTTTGGCTGTGTGATTTCCGGCCGGGTGCTAGCGGGCGCTCGCTTGTCAAGAGGGTTAATGATGGTAATGGTAGGACATGTCAGCCATGATGTACAGTGCCTAAAAGCAATCTGCGTAAGGGCTGTATCACCTCTGTCTCCCTCTACATAATAAGGCACTTATGCAGGTACATCTCGAGTTTCTTACCTGCTATCAGTAAACATAGCCAAGCTTGCATTGCCCCTTCCTCTTGTGATAAGCCCTTTCATGCACATACCCAACATGCATACCTTTGCATAAAAGCCCCCCCCCCCCCCACACACACACACACACACACACACACACAATAACGTGCACTTGCTTGGTTGCACTCAGATGAACAAAGAAGCAGGTCTGGAAGACTGACAACGTAGAATGGAATGTGTTACGATAAAAACTGGTTAAAAAGATCTGTTTTGTAAGATTTGTTTGAAAAAATAAGAGTGAATGGCTGTGAGGGATAGACGTGACATGGGGGCATGCTTTTCTTGATTTTTTTTTTTTTTTCTGTCCCTTTATTACATCAGCGTTACACTGCCCTCCATGTGGGCTGAGATTGCATTCCATTGCAAGGTGAAAGAATCCAATGGGTGTCTGAGTTGCTCTGGGGTTAAAACAACCCAACCTGCTTGCATTCAGAAGACTACAAGTTGGAACCGTGAACACCTGACACAGATGTGAGCATCAACACTGTCCACCTTGCTGTGATGTTGTTCTGGAGATGAAAGTGCTGTGGTAGACTCGTTCCGTCCCTCTGCTTCTCTGGGATGACTTCTCTGTAGGCTGTGCTATGTGAGATGGGTGTTGACTGTAAATTGGAGTTGGCCTTTAACTACTTTTCCATACTGCACTGCCGATCTGCCATGACCTGGCAGAAACTGTTCTGCCTTAATAGTGCCCATCGAGAGTTACCCTCTTGTCTCATTCCCATATAGTTGTTTGGTAAGTTTTCTGCAATAAAACACACCATCTGAAGATAGTGGCTGTTTGAGAATTGTAGGGCATTTGGAAAGAACATTGATTCGAGAGAACATTGATCTGTTACTTTTCAGCTCTTGCCTGAGTGGTATATGTGGTCAATGAGGGACAGAGCAAAGTTTTGGCTTGGTGATTCTGATGTTGTTTTTGGCCATAGAGTGGACGGATGCGGACATGGCTCTGTTCCGTGGCCAGACATGGAGGATGGCCAGAAATGGAGGATGGCTGCATGGCATGTGGGCCGTCATGATATTACTTTAGACACTGAAATTTGCCAGGTCTAAAAAAAACCTGGTGTAGCTTGCAAGACATGGTAGGTATACTTAGCTGAACACAGTGTATGATATAGACCTCCTTGTAACTGATATACCTTGCAATTGCAGGAATAATACATAAAATGGTGAACTGGACTAAATTAAAAAGAAAAAAAATTGAAGAGAGACCAAACTCACTCAGGAGTTTCAGTTTTTAGTTTTCATCTAAGAGGCGTCATTGCGTGTGGACTGGTCCATATAAGGTACACCACATCCACTAACGTTTGAGACCACACTGTGCATAGCTGGGTGATCAGTAGCTAAGATGAGAGAATTTAAGAAGAGGGTCTCATGGCGACGTCTTAGCAGATGTCTGACCTATGCATTAGCGCAACATGCTGGCCAGACCGTGAGTAACCTATCTGACATTGGCTGTGCCATTTTTTTGAATGTCAGGAGGAGGAGAGAGATGAGTGACGGTGAACTGTGTGATGTGCAGACGCAGTGGCGTGAAGTACGGGATGGGCAGCGCTTGTATTGGAGGAGGTCAGGGGATCACCGTCATTCTGGAAAAAGTCTGACCCCGCCCCCTCCCTGCCTCTCCTGTGTTGCTAACCCCGGGTCGTCCGATTGGTGGAGAAATTTGCGGACTCTGTGGGAATCAACTTGTATAGATATGTGACAAACTAATTTTTTTTTTTTTTTACTTACTGGTAGTATTGTTGTATGCTGCTGTTGTTGTTATGGTGGTCTGGATATTTGTTACCTGACCAAATCATTTGAAGGATATTGTATATGTGATAGGCTGCTTTCCTGCCAAATGTTATGAGTTCAGGGTTTTTTTTTCATTTAAATAAGCAAGAATTATGGATAGGTCAGAATTTGTTGCCACTGATCTTTTCTTTTTTTTTTTTGTTTGTGACATATTGGTTGAATTATGTGCGTTTACGCTTCCAGGCTCATTCTCTCTGTGATAGATTAGTACCAGTTCTTCCTCTTTAATGCTGTCACACTGAGCACAAATGCATGCACGCACTCATCTCAGCATTCACTCCGTGCACACGCAGTCTCTCCAGACAACCAGAAGGCGCACTACAATAACTCTTCTTCTACCCCTCCTCTCAGGGAATAATTTACTAAACGATAATCAACTTTTCAAATCTTTAAATCTTCTGTTCCTCCACTCCAGTGGAGGTACAAACGTTCCACAGATCCACTAGCTGGGACCAAATTTCATCTCATTACACATAGTAATTCACAAGAACTTTTTTTTTTACAGGTTTCTCCTCCTCAATGGAGAAACAGTTTATACACTTTCCAAAGAAGAATTAGAGATGGCTTACAATACAGGAACAGTATCCAAGTTCCGACCCAGGGGGACAATCAAAAATCATAGTGGGTCAACATGACAAACGTTTTCAAAATTATCTCACGACTGCCGCAGTCGTTGTCCTCTTCAACTAGGTTCTCCAACTCTGGAGACAATTAGGTGCTGCCACAGCACTGGAGCCAAAAAGACTTCTGCGACTGCCACAGTCATCTATCCCGTTACTGGTGCTGCCACAGCACCGGGAAGGGCTGAAACACGAATGAAGTCCGTGTAAGTAATCTATTTCAAAATTTGAATAATGATAAATTCTTTTCCATTTTTTTACCTTTTCTTAACTCTCTCTTTTCTCTCCCCATCTGTCTATACTTACCTGGTAATGGTAGATTACAGGTGAATCTCGTTCTGCAGTTCCAAACAACCTGTCTGGTCAGTGTCCCCAAGCTATCTCCTTCCTATACTTTATTTTTTTCCTGCTGCGCTCTTCCTGAGTACATATTCAGTGAGCACTCATCTAACTTTACACATTACCAGCCTTGGTTACTTGACCAATGGACAACGTCCGTCCATTTTCCAAAGCGATTCAACCAATAATCACCCTATGTCTATAGCCACCAGCGACACCGATCACACTGGTCAGGCAATGTAGATTGTTCTTTCTTTTACCTTTCCTCTTCCCTAGCTAGGGAAATGCTTTATTTCAAATAAGGGCGTACACGATGGAACGTCACATGTCGCCATGTGAAGCTACGTCACATGACAAATGCTCTCCCCTTTTCCCTCCTTCATCTCACCAGTTCTTCCTCTATAATGCTCCCCCCTTCTCCCTCCTTCATCTTACAAGTTCTTCCTTTATAGTGCTCTCCCTTTTCCCCTCCTTCATCTTACAACTTCCTCTACAGTGCTCTCCCCTTTTCCCTGCATCTTGCAAGTTCTTCCTCTATAATGCTCTCCCCTTTTCTCTCCTTCATCTTACAAGTTCTTCCTCTATAATGTTCTCTCCCTTTTCCCTCCTTCATCTTGCAAGTTCTTCCTCTATAATGCTCTCCCCTTTTCTCTCCTTCATCTTACAAGTTCTTCCTCTATAATGCTCTCCCCTTTTCCCTACTCCTCTTCTGTATGCGCCTATGTCTTATAAAAGCGGATACTTTGCCCCTCCAGTTGTTCTCGGCTTTCAGAACTCATACAGTATCATCTGAACAGAAAGGGGATGTTGCTCACAGAGCAGCAATCCTCTCCCCTCCTCTGCCGAGCACCCCCCCTCTATCCTTCTGCCCCTCTTGCTTTCTCAGCCCTTTTCCGCACCTTCTGCCCCACAGCTTAGACCAGATTCCAGTTACACTTTTGCCCAGGTCTGTTTAAACTGTTCGCAGAATGTCTTCTCTTCTCTCTCTTCTTAGGTGTGGGTTGGAACTGTTGGCCTTTGTTCTGTTTGTTGGAAAAAAAACAAAAACTGTCAATGTCATGCAGGCTGGGACCAGGCGAGTGTTTTGCACAAGTTGCATGTCTGTTGCTTGGTGACGTTTGAACAGGGCATGATTATGAAAAATCACTTGCCTGTGCAGTTTTGCGTATTGAAGAAGCATTACTTTACATTCTGTTTTTTTGTGTTTGTTTTGTATTTTGGTCCTCTGTTCAGTTCCACGGGTGCATAGTTCAAGATGGTTTGATTGAGGTTAACAGCGTGTATGCATGGAGGAGTACAAATCATGAATTTCCTATTTGATTTCTCTCTCTCTATTTCATTACTTCATCTGGATCGTTTATCTCTTTAAGACATATTTTAAGAACAATGCGATTGACATACAATTCTTGAATATGAATATTGTAAATGGAGGATGATTACATGCCTGTATGAGTTATCATTTTTTGAACGTGTGTGAAAATGTTATTTCAACGAAAGAAAGACTGCACTGTTTTTTTTTTCCTTAGAAATAATTATATGAATATAATTTTTCATCAAACTGTTGTTGCTGTGTTGAAAGATTGCTCTGTATGTGTGTGCATGTTGTAAACTTAATCTTTAAACTACCCACAGTTTTTGTAAAGGTAATATTCCTACAATATCTAATTATTCAGGCATGAAATAATTGCAGATTCAACTTTTGAAGCTCGGTTACCTAAAAAGAAACCCTCCCCCACTCTTCTCGTAAATATTTTAGGAATAGATTACTCTGAATTTTGTGTAAAGATCTAGCAGTGCATGTGGTTTGGTTGTGCATGCATGTGTCTGTTTGTTGTTAATGTCGATACTTAACCGCTAAGGTTGGTCTACTTTATTTTTCATTCTTTACATCTGGAATCTATGTGTAACCTAGACTCCAGATCCCCATTTCTTGTTGATCTGAGACTTCCATTGAAGTTTCAAGCCAGTGCAGATGCACCGCTACAGTCTTCACCACTTTCTGAGCCATCGTTTTTGATTCAGTGGTACCAGGGGAACTAAATTCTCTGCTGGCACATTGGATGGACAGTAGTAGCTTATCCTTGCTATCATTGTCACACGTGACATTAGCTGAAATGAGTATTTCCAAACCTTTTAGAACTGAAGCACTTTCTGTGACGGCAGAAAATAGCTTGTCTTAACACTGAAAGCTTCTCAAATAATTTGTATTGGCATCAATAGGGTGCGGTGAATACCCTGAAAAGTGCTCTGGGAGACGGGATCCATGTGAAAGAATGAGTTTGAACATTGCAGATGTACAGTTCAAGGCACAACATTAGTGAATTGGTCGGTATCCTGCAATCTGTATGCCTTGAAAATGGTCCATCTCAGCCATCTTACACCAATGTGGAAAACGTGCATGTCAGAATGAATTTATATGCCAACTCTTTCGCTCTTGCACACACGCTGACACAGAAATATGCCTGTGCCCGTTTAACTCTGCAAACTTTTAACGTTTAACTCTGAAAACGAGGCTGTTGTTTAGATTCCCGCCTGCAGTCATCTCGCTACGCAACTAATAATGTCACTCCACTTTTGACGTGATTACACAGTCTGCCGTCCTTGAAAAAGAGCAGCCGCTCGAAATATTGGATATATTTGTTTTCATTGCTTGTTTGCCTTTTTTAATTCAACTCTCTCTCTCTCTCTCTCTCTCTCTCTCTCTCTCTCTCTCTCTCTCGTGTGTGTGCGTCAAGGGAGCGAAACCCCTTAAGCGCTTTAGAGGAAAAGAATGCCGCTGTATTTCGTGTTCTCAGTTGCGTTAGGAGAGAAACGAACACGTGACATCCCATTTCCTAGAGAGAGGTACATGTTTTGGTGGGTGCATGAGTGCGCATATGCGTGTATGAGTGCAGATATAACCTTGATGTATTAAACCTGACTAATACATCAACTTAGTTCGCTTAAGCAATACCATCACGATTTCCCCCGACCTGGACACACACACACACACACACACACACACACACACACACATATATGTGCGCACGTGCGCGCAGGCACACACATACACACTTGATTTGAAGCTTTCATCATTGTACCCAATCTTAGGAAGCTGTACAACAGCGAAAATTTGTGAAGAATAGATTAAAGTCTGAAGACATGAAAAGACTGTTTACACACACACACACACACACACGCACATGCGCACGGAAGAAGAAACTCTAGGGAGAGCGTGACAGCAGAAGGTCTTCAAGGAAGACCCCCCCCCCCCCCCCCACACGTCCTCAGACAAGTGTTTCGGCCCTGAACTCCTTACACTCAAGGGGGTGGGGTGGGGGTGTGGGGACTTGAAGCATTGCATTGCTTCATGTGCATTGTACGTCTACATGTGTCATAATTTTATTGGGGGGGGGGGGGGGGGGGGGGGGGGAGGGGAGTCCTAAACTGATCCGCTAGTAGCGAGAACGACCTACTCTCGCTCTCTCTCTATATACCAATCAAAAGGCAGACTACCCATTTATGCATTGGATCCCAAAGGGACGTGACATACGTGTCTGTGTGTGTGTGTGTGTGAGGGCGCGCGCGCGGGCATGCGCGGTGTGTGTGTGTGTGTGTGTGTGCGTGCGTCCATGCGAGCGTGCGTGCGTATCTGTGTGTGTGTGTGTGTGGGGGTGGGGGGGGGGGGGGGGGGGGGGGGGGGGGGGGGGGGCTGCGTGCTGTGTGTGTGCGTTGGTGCTGTGTGTGTGTGTGTGTGTGTGTGTGTGTGTGTGTACGTGCATGCATACATGCATACTGCATACGCGTATGTGCGCGAGCGTGCGCATGTGTGTAACTCACTGACAATGCAGCTACTCATGTTTGTTCATTCTGCAATTCGTCAAGGCACAGAAACTGGAACGGCTGACATGTTAGATAAAACAGCACATAGTACCCGCCGCACGCTTCGCACTTGTTGTTCGGTTGTGCCCAGGATGCGTCTTTTCAATATTCTTGTGTGCACGTCGTCCGACTCGGTGTTGTTGTCGTCTCCACATTTTGGTATCAGGGTCTCGTCTTCGGTGGCAGGCAAGTCATGATAAACTGGTGGTCTTGGCCTTCTTTTGTGTTTGATAAACAAACTCTGTAACTTCTACCTTCACAAGTGAATCTAATATGCATGTAACTAGAAGAGTTTGTCTTTAGTTTTTCAAAATGTTGACTGAAACCTGTAAAATGTTTATTTGAACTCTTGAGAACACTAATCCACTGTGGCCATTTCTCAGCTTTGTCACTGAAAATGATCAACAAGCATGGCTACTTTTTCTTGGTAGTGTAGTAATATATAAGAATGCGTGTTTTCGTTGATAGTATTGAAAATGATAAACAGGTACGGTAACTTTTCACCTTCGGTACTGAAGATGATCAGCTAGGATGAAGATAAACTTTTCGTTATGTAGGAAATAGATTTTCAAAAGCACTCCAGCTTTTGGTGTGCGGTATGTAAAAATTTTAAACAAGTACCAGAATCTTTCTCTGATCGGGGGGTAAGTTGAAAATAACAAGAAATAAACCGAAAAAGATTTACCCGAAGGTGCGAGTGAGACCCAGAGAAGTACTGTCCTCAACTGCTTAACAACAGCAGGGAGCAATTCTGCATCACCCTTGGAAGCCTGCGCTGTGTTCACATAGTGTGCAGCACGCATAGGGCACTTCCATTAAGACGTGAAGGGACATAACTGCTCTTTGGCAGATGCCTTGTGTAATGGCCACTGGATGCGACATGACAGAACCACCACGGGAGCGTTCCCATGGGTGTACCAGCCTATATTTTATGACTGCAGAGCCCACCGGCCTAAAAACGTTGCCGTCAAGCAACTGCCGTGTGCATTTCGCCGCCTCACTCGATGCTGTTCTGCTGACAGTACAACTCCAGACACGGTCAAGCTTTCGCCATGAGGTCTCACATGCCCTCTGAAGAGAACCCCACGTTACAGTCTTTCCCTGCTGTCAACAGGACTTTCCCTGCGGTCAGTGGGCCCTTCCTTACCGTCACTGGGCCTTTCCCCAGAGTCGGCCAAAAGGCAGACAGGAAAAAGAAACGCCCGAAGTTGTGGGTGGTGTCGAGAGAAGTACTGTCCTCAACTGCCGAACAAACCAGCTGGGAGCGATCCTGCTCCACCTCTACGACTAGTACCGCAATTAAGTTTTGTGTGTACTAAATACTGAAAATGAAGAATCTAGGCGCTAGGCCCATACAGAACTCGTCTTCAATATTGAAAAAATAATAAACAAATACGGAACAATTTTAGGAGTTGTATTGAAATACTAAGGATGTGTAGAAACTTTTTTTGTGTGTAAAAACTGAAATCCATCCCCGCCCCCTCCATCCCGCCTGCCTTCGAAACACACACCACCGACGTCATGTTTGTTCTTATTTTCCGTAGTGGGAAGTAACAAACAAATATGGAAGATTTTCACTGGTAATGTTAGAAACTCGAAAATACTAGTGGATCTTTAGCCACCGAGCAGAGGCGAGTAGAACCAAGAGTAATTTGAGGGGATAGGGTGCATGGGTGGAAGGGGGGGATGCGGTATTCTGTTTAACATGTTATTATATATGTGGTTTCACTAAAACATGTAGTTTGTTAGTATTTTGCCGGTGGGCTCTGCAGTCATGAAATATGGACTGGTACACCCATGGGAACACTCAGTTGTGTCAGGAGAGAATCGAATGCGTGACATCCCATTCCAGAGAGACGCGAACGCTTGGTGGGTGCATGAGTGTGCATATTCGTGTATAAGTGCACAGAGATAACCTTGGTGTGTTAAACCTGACTAATAACACATCAGCTTAGTGCGCTTAAGCAATACCATCACAAGTTCCCCCGTCCTGGACATAGGCCTAAAAATGTTTGCATGGATTTATATAGCGACTTTCTGCAAAATCCTAATCATGGTGTGTGGCCAAAATATGAGACGACCTTTGAAGAGAAAGAAAGTAGTTGACAGTAGTTTGGTAAGTTCTGCTGGCACTTTTGTTTTTGAGGTTCGTGTTGGTGTGTTGTTGAAGATACCAGTGGAGTTGATCATGCTACAGCACTTCACACTGACACGACTGACTGATGGTCTGTATTTCTATTTCTGGACGCAATCCATTTGTTAATCCGTACAATGGGTAGGTGTCCGAAAATTCACATATGGCATGACCATGGTCACGGATGATGGTGGTGATGTTCGAATGACAAAGAATTCGGTCAGCGTCATGCTGAGCAAGAGATGAAGAAAGTCCATGCATGTCGCACAAATGTGACTATCCTATCTTATCTACGCAGACACTTTCTAGCTTATACATATTGTGAATACAACTCGTTCCTCTTTGTTTTCCATCCTAGCTAGTGTAATAGCCAATCGGTGACCACCTCTACGTCACGTGACTTGGCACGGCAACTAGTCAATGGTCGACGGAAAGTGACTGACTGCAGGGTTCTTCAGTCAAAATAATGGTTTCTTCTTTCTTTCTTCTCTTTTTTTAACAATAGAGGACTTAACGTCAATTTGTTTGTCACTTTAACGTCTAAATGAAAAACAGAGAGTTCGCTATAAACCTAAATCTTGCCGGGCGTTGATAGATTTTCCGTTGTTGGTTTTCCGAGTGGGGTGGAGACGGTGAATTGGTCATTATATACAGGTATTTGTCAAGACTTGTAGTCCAGACACCGTTTTGCGTGTCGTGAGTAGTTGCTCGCAGAATTTCTATTTACAAGATGTTGCAATACTTTCCATTTCGTTCGTCCTTCGTCACTTTTTTCTATGAGTGTGTCTGTTCAACACACACACTTACACATACACACACACGCACGCACGCACGCGCGCGCGCGCGCACACACACGCACACACACACACACACACACACACACACACACACACACACACACACACTCGCACACACACACACACAGACGTACACACACACACACACACACACACACACACACACACACACACACACACACAGAGTTATGATAACATGCCTGTGTCGACATTTAGTGGATCTTGTACAGATATGGACAATTGTGTGTGTATGCATCTGACTTTTTTTTTTCAAATGTCAATGACGAGTTAATACGGAAAGAACTTTAAATAATGAAAAAAATAATCAGTTACGGATTACAATTCTAACTCAGTTATGAGTTAGAATGTACACGACTTCAAAATCAGGTTTGAATCACCATTCCCTGAATTGCCATTCTACACATTTGCACATATATACAGCATTTACACGTGCATATGTAGTATTTGCGTGCCCAACTTGTGTGTAAGCGTGCATATGTTGTACATGTTTTCATGCACACACGGGCACATGCATAAGTACACACATGCATGCGTCTGTCTGCTTACACAGATATACACTCACACATGTATTCACAAACCCATTCACATATGTGCGCGAGCACGCACGAACAGACAGACAGACAGACAGACAGACTCACTCTCTCTCTCTCTCTCTCTCTCTCTCTCACACACACACACACACACACACACACACACACACACACACACACACACACACACACACACAGACACACCACACACACACACACACACACACACACACACACACACACACACACACACACACACAGAATCACAGTACACTGGTGGTACCAAGCGGTTACTGTGGCGGTCTGACTGTAGTAGCCGTGCGGCTATAGTGGTAATATTTCAGCTGGAAACCCTGAGTATATACACATTAGGTACCATGGGCTTATGGCCAAGCAGAAGATTGTCGTGCAGCGTTTAATTGATGAGTCCGCACGCAGCCAGATCATCTCGATAGCCTAAAATCAAAATACAGCAGTAATTTTGGTTCCACCATGGAGAAATCAATGTAAAAGGGAAATCACTGCGTCTGTGCTTAAGGATAGAGTTGTCTTGTTATCATTTGAAATAGGTTTGTAAGCTTAGGACTATGCCAGAAGAGCTTAAACCGCAGGATGGAGCTGTAGTTGTCCGTACAATCTGCTTTTAGGAATTCTAAAGGTAGGTACAGTTTGCTTTCAGATATTTTTTTTAGTTGCGTACAATCTGATTTTAAGACATTTCAATGTTACATACAATCTGCTTTTAAGACATTTGAAAGTTACGTACAATTTGCTGTAAGGCATTTAAACTTAACATGCAATTTTTAAAGTTACGTACAATGTGCTTTAAGGCATTTGAAAATTACGTTCAATCTGCTTTCAGACGTTTCGAAGGTGGTTTTTCTTTTTTTTTTTTTTTTGCATTGAAATGTTTTATTATATTTCAAGAAGAAGAAGAAGAAGAAGAAAAAGAAGAAGACGAAGAAGAAACCACCATAAAACGAATGGGTAGAGTAGACCACCATTCCATCAGCAGCTGGTGCGCCCTTTTGTCACTGATAACATAAGGGCGGACACGGGGGACAAACCTGCTACAGTGTAACTATGGATTTGCCACATATCGGAGAAGGGGGGGGGGGGGGGGGGGGGGGGGGGGGGGGGGGGGGGGGGGGGGGGGGGGGAGGGAGAAGAAAAAAGAATAAACAATGTAAGGGACCTGGTGAGTTCATTTTGAGATCATCCGTATCAGCAGCTTCAAAGAGACCATCGATAAACAGACGTGGTAGTGTCCCCTGAAGGGGGAGTTCACGGACTCGGGCTCTGTGATTAAGCCATTATTGTCGTCAGTAGGAGGCTTTGTGGGTGATGTTGCGCAGATTTTTGTTTTTTTGTACACCCAGTTCTTATAGAACAGCGAGTAATTTACAATGGGAACGAAGAAATGCTGTCTGTGTGTCGGTGTGTCTGTCTGTCCGTGGTCAAAATGTGTTCCACTCGCTCCAGACAAAACTTCTGGGCCGATCTTTCTGAAAATTTGTAGGTATGTTCAATATGGGTCACAGATGATGCCCTATGTTTATTTTACCAGAATAGCCGTTACTAACCGCTGTAACGGCCCAAAAACAGTTTTTCTTTCTTCTTATAGAATATCTGAGTGAAGAAATACATTATGCATGTTTTGATGTCGTCATACGTTTATGGCGCATGTTTGATTGTGACGTTTTTCAGCCCCCCCCCCCCCCCCCCCCCCACCCCCCCCCCCCCCCCCCCCCCCCCCCCCCCCCGCGTATTCAAGATAAATGGGAGGTACGTTTGTATGCTTTGCATCTTGTTAGTTTTAGAAAAATCAGAACGGCCACTGCTGAACAACACTTAAGTGACTCGGAAGCAATGCAGTGTCTCGTCTGGTGGTTTGCCTCGTGACACTTGACACCCTGTGGTTTGTCAGTGCCGAGGTAGTGCAGGAACATAGCAGGATAGGGACGTGGACGGGGAGGCAGAATGAGAAACATGGGCGATAGCGGCTCAGTGATATTATCATGGCGGCAGAAGTTGCCGCAGTTTTGTAACGTCTGTTGTTTGATACTTCTGTCCTCATCCAAGGTTCGCTTTCTTGCTTTCTCAATCTCCCCCCCCCCTCCCCGCCCCCCCCCCCCCCCCCTCCCCCCACCTCTGTCCACAGAACCGAACTATCATGGGATACTGGACCGTCTTCCATCCCAGCGTGTTTCTTTTGGCGTTCATCGCGTACTCGTTGTACCACATCGTCCGAAAAGACGCGCAGCTATGTCCAGAGCAGCCTCATCGCTGAATGGACACCGGCGCCACAGTACCAAACTCCGGGCGACGCCTCTGCCGCTCACAGCAGCCTCTTCCCGGACCAGCAGAGCGCCGAGGCCTTCGTGGGCATCCTCAACGCCATCTTCCTGTTCGTGTACGCGGCCAGCACCTTCATCAACGGCATGATCGCCGAACGGGTGGACCGTCGTCTCTTCCTCACCGTGGGGATGACTCTGTCCGCTGTAGTCATGTTCGTCTTCGGACCTGTGCTGGAGTGGACCGGCAGCTGTTCCAGAGGCGCCTACATCGTGCTGGAGTTCCTCAACGCCCTGTTCCAGTCCACGGGCTGGCCGTGTCTGGTGCCTGTCATGGCCAACTGGTTCAGCAGAAAGCGCAGGGGGTACATGCTGGGGTTGTGGACGTCCTCGTCGTCCATGGGCAGCATTCTGGGAGCGGTGATAGTGGCGGGGGTGGTGGGTTACGGCTACGAGTACGCCTTTGTGCTGACCTGCAGCATGTTGCTAGCAGGAGCTGCCTTGAGTTTCTTCGGTCTGGTCACCTCGCCTGGCGAGGTTGGCTTGACCTTATCGCTTGACCAAGATCACCATTCCAGAAATGTCACAGACGATGACGAGAACAACCTCAACGACGAGACTGATGATACATGTTTCCTAATGAAAGAAAGGCTATGGCTCCTTGAAGAAAGAACACAGGGTCACGGGGAACTTGTAGCACGTGCATCATACGGTAGTTCTGAGAACGCCTGTACTGTCAGAGGTTGTACCACTGAATGCAGTCTCCGTGACAGCACGCTGAGAGGGTTTCCATTAACCGTGGTCCAGACAACACAACCCAACTTTCAGATGAATCGGCACCTGGGCTACACTCTCTCCAAAGACACAGTCCAACAATGTCAGCTGACTGTCATAGCTGTGTTGACAATGTTGACAACGACGATAACGAAGAGCTGTTTTCTAGTGTGTTCACACTTCACTGGCTTCCAGATTCCCCATAGAATCACAACACCACAGCATTCCCATGACTGAACACGTGTGGAACAATCACAGAACTAACGTCCATGCAAACGAGCGCTTCCGAAACAGTATCTCCACAGATTCCATAACTGTCACAGCTTCTAACAACAATCGTGGGTACGAGGCAGAGCGTGAAACGCCTGCGAAACAGCACAGCGAAGGGGAACAGGCGACTGGCTTCCTCAGAGCTCTGCTTCTGCCCGGAGTCATTTCTTACGCCCTCTGCAGCTGTTGTTTGAAGATGGTCATCTACATCTTTTACTTCTGGCTGCCCTTCTATCTCTCCTCCTCCTACGGCTGGACAGAGTCCACGGCAGACAGACTCTCCCTCTGGTACGACGTGGGGGGAGTCCTCGGAGCTTGCACCGCCACCTTTCTGATGAGCAGGCTGAACAAATCGGCGCTGGTCCTGACACCAATGCTGTTGGCCAGCCTTCCTTTGCTCTACGTGTACGGCGTTCTGCACCTGGGCGGCGACCTCGCCACCAACGCTTTCTTGCTGCTGTGCCTGGAGAGCTCTTCTGAACGGCGTGAGCAACCCGCTGTCCGCGGGGGGGTGTCGGCAGACCTCGGGCAGCAGAAGGCCCTGCGCGGGAACGCCAAGTCCATGTCCACGGTGGTGGGTATTCTGGAGGGGTCTGCCACGGTGGGCGCCGCTGTGGGGCAGATCTCCCTGCCTTACCTGACGGCCGCGCTGGGCTGGGACTCCGTGTTCTACCTCCTGATGCTGGCCACCGGTCTCAGCGCGGTGTCTTTGGGGCGTGTGCTCCGGGCTGAAGTCAGAGAGCTGGTGACGAGGCGTGGAGTGCGATAGGAGGAAAAAAAAAAAAAAAACCCGTCCCTCTGTCTCTCTGTGTGTCTCTCTCTGTCTCTCTCTGTCTGTCTGTCTTCCCTCTCTGAGTGCTGAGTTGTCTCTCTCTCTCTGCCTGCCTCTCTCTCTCTCTCTCTCTCTCTCTCTCTCTCTTCTCTCTCTCTCTCTTTCTCTCTCTCTCTCTCTCTCTCTCTCTCTCTCTCTCTCTCTCTCTCTCTCTCACACACACACACCACCCTGACTACCCCAACTACCCCAGATTCACTTGATCAATATAGCCAGTGATGCTTGATTCTTAATGATGGACGAAGTTATTGAACCAGTACAGTTTTTGTTCCATAAGATAACGAGAGGTAGAGGATCGCTACAAGTTAACAACAGCCTTGCCGTCTGCAGATATAGGGCTATAACTAGGCTGAATTGAAAAAAAGAAATGACAGAACAGTTTTGACACACTCAGCAATATATTCGGTTTAGCAGTATTTCAGTTTAAACAGCTTTCTATAAAACAAAACGATTCATGTATCAAAACTCTTAACGTGGTTAAAAACGAATACACTCTCATATACAACGAAATCTACAGGAATTGACAAAAATGAAATGTTCATCTTCTAAAAATTTTTAGGCAAATTAGATAAAAAAAAAAAAAAAGTAATATGTTTGCGTTGTTAAAACAATTGAAAAAAAAAAAGGAAAAGAACGAAAAAAATGTTATGCTTGCGAAAGTAATGTATTTTAAATTGTTCTCACTAAAGAGGAAGTAATAAAGAATATCTTCTGTGAGACACGTAGGGAGTGATACATTTAAATTGTTTTCAGTAAAAACTGTTGGAACTTTTTCGAGAGTAATTAATTTTACATTGTTTTCACAGAAGAAAAAGAAAAAAGGTCTTCTGGGGAACATTGTCATAATGGTACATTTTGAAGCCCTTTAACTGCGAAAAATGTCGAAAATAGCGCTTTCTTGAACAGGGAGTAAGTGATAGCTTTGACTGAGCATGCAAAAGCGTTTGTTTTTGGTATTATTACATTTTGCCTTTCAGTTCCACAGAATGGTATTATTGAGGATGTAGTGTTATGCTTGTGTTCACTTTTCATGTTGTTTTTGTTCGCATATATGTAGCTTAAGAAAGAGAATTTATGTGACACCTCTCTCTCTCTCTCTCTCTCTCTCTCTCTCTCTCTCTCTCTCTCTCTCTCTTCTCAGCTCTCTCTCTCTCTCCTTCTGTGCGTGCGTGCGTGCGCGCGCGTGTGTGTGTGTGTGTGTGTGTGTGTGTGTGTGTGTGTGCGTGCGTGCGTGCGTGCGTGCGTGCGTGCGTGTGTGTGTGTGTGTGTGTGTGTGTGTGTGTGTGTGTGTGTGTGTGTGTGTGTGTGAAAAATTCAACATTGGCATCCTCTCAGCAATTATTATCCTTGGCAAAACGTAAGCATGACAGAACGACAAATATTGATAATAGTTTCCCTGCCATTATCTGCGTGAAGATGGGAAAAAAGAGGCACTGGCCGGATTTCTGTGGTTAAGTTTTTCAGCATCCCCCCCCCCCTCCCCCCCCCCCCCCTCTCCCCCCCCCCCCCCCCCCCCCCCCCCCCCCGAAAAAAAAAAGTTCACGAAATCTATGTTTTCTTACAAAATTGCTGTCTGCACTGACACAGCGACATGACTGTGGGATAGAATTGTATGCGAATTCGTAGCGGATACATAGTATCATGTTTGGACTGTTTGATGCGATTGTTCCCAATCGGTTTGCTTCTTAATCAACATCTTTTACAGACACTTAATTTATATGTAGATGGCAAGCAGGGGATCTTGATATAAAAAAAAAAAACGAAACAAAACGAAACAGTGATAGGTTTAATGCGTATAGAGCTTTGAACACAGACCACGAATTTTTGAGACAAGCACAACTTCTAATAAAAAGGTTTTGACTCGGTGCGTCTGTGTAGTATGCCTATTACTATAGATATATGAAAACAATTCAATTTGCCCACTGCGTGACGGAGGTAAAGAAGATGATGTGTAATTTAGTTTTTTTGATGTCCCATACTGAACTCTTTAAGAACATTGTCAGTTCTATAAACCGCTTTTGATGAAGTCTACTTTTGGCATGTGAATTGAAAGTATTATAAGAAATGCATTAAAAAAAAAATAAAAGGTGTTTCAATTGCGATATGTTACTAGTTTTTTAGCACGCGGAATTTTACATCTAAATCTTGTATTCCCTGTCTATCTCCAGGACTGCGGTAAATATGCATGTGCAATTTTGTGATTGATGTAACTTTATTGTTACTGAGGGCCCCCACGATAGCGCCAACGGTATTCTGGTAAAAAAAAAAGTTCACTCTTTCTCTCTGTGTGTCTCTGTGTGTTTCTGTCTGCCTCTCTGCCTGTCTGTCTGTCTGTCTGTCTGTCTGTCTGTCTGTCTCTCTCTCTCTCTCTCTCTCTCTCTCTCTCTCTCTCTCTCTCTCTCTCTCTCTCCAGTGAATCTTTGAAATCCGTGTCGTCCTTTTTGTACAACAGAAGACAGCTGGTTTTAAATGGTTCTGAATCTCTTCTTTATTACCAGTGAAATACTAAGTTTCTGGATCCAAATCAGTATTTCCTGTTTCCTGTTTACATTAACGATCTACCTTTGATAATTTCTCCCTCATTCGAACTTTTTGCGAGTGACATTACTATTCACATTAAAGGTAAAAATGCAAATGCATTGTGCAGTAATTTGCAAAAGGACATCGACAGACTTGTTAAATGATCAAAACTCAGGTATGGCCTTTCATTTCTTAAAATCCAAATTCATGTTGGTTTCAATGCGACATAAACATCAAAACATCAAGACTAAATAACCAGGGTTTAAATTACATGATCAAGCTTTGGAGAAAACGTATTCCTACAAAGTTCTTGATTTCACTATTGATAAGAATCTTTCTTGTTTTAATCTTATTTCTTCTTTATCCCGGAAGATTGAAAACAAACAGACAAGTAGAATTAAACCGTTAGTTGATCAACATACTTGGAATTATTTTTCCATGCGCACATACAGTGATAGTGATTACACACTCAACATACTAGGCCTCGGCCAGTCAAAGGTGCTTAAAGCCACTGTATCATATTTCTTGTATAAATGTTTACGTGAACATCTTTCTTTTTTTTTTTTTTTTTTTTTTTTTTTTACTTTAATGATAACTTCCGTTTATGTAAAGATCTTCCGTGATAATCTCCCTTTGTTTAGTTGTTTTTCTTTACCATGACTACATTGCCTTTTCATTATTCATTTCCTTTATTTCGAATGAGGGGTGGAGGTAAGATGGGGCTGTAGGAGGTGATGAAAGAGAGAGGGACTTCTTCCAACTTGTTTGTTTGTTTCTTTTTTTCCTTTTTTTTTTTGAGTGGCCATTGCGTTGAAAAATAGATGTTAGTTCACCCATTTTACCTTCAACAAAACATTCGTATTTCGTGTACTCTCTTTCTGTCTGTCTGTCTGTCTGTCTGTCTGTCTGTCTGTCTGTCTCTCTCTCTCTCTCTCTCTCTCTCTCTCTCTCTCTCTCTCCAATATCCTGCAAACCTGCCTGTGAACAGCAGAGAGGCATGTTCTACTCCTAGTTTTTTTTTTTTGAGAGAAAAAGAAACCAGGCGGATCCGTGTCGTAACATAGACACGGACGATTTCATGCTCTGCTTTTGTCGGTAGTCTGTACCGTCCGTGCATCGTCGAGTCCCATCACTTAGGCCTACCTAAAAGATGACTGGATAATGTCGTGAAGTCCAGTGACCTTCCGCTGAAAGTAGATAGGTGGAAAATCATCGTTTTAGAAGGGGGCGGATGCTTGGAAGCTGAAAAATATATTCTTTTTCACAGAGAGAGAAGACGTCCATTTGGTATCTGTTACGTATACCTTGATACAGATTTTCTCTACACGTTTTAGACCACGTTTTTCTTACTCCATATCTGGATATTTCAATAAAAGAAATATATTTGAAAAAAAAAAGAAGAAAAATTCTTAGAGTGCTTGGGGTCCGTTTGGCTCAGTGTATACGGCACCTTTCCCTTGATCCCGGGGTGCTGCGTTCCATTCCCGCTTGCGAGAGTCGGTAAGAGAAGACGAATTCTATTCTGAGTTATATCTTTTTTATGCAGATTTCAACTCCCAGAAACTCACGTCCTTCGGAGGAGACGGGGGTCCCATGTATTAACACGTCCATTACTACATTAACTGGTTTATTTGTTCATCTTAATTGATTAACTAATAACTCAATCACTCACTCACTCCCTCACTTACTCATTCACTCACTCACTCATCCAATCACTCAATTAATTAATCAATTAACGAATCAATCAATCAATCAATTAATTAATTATTTAAATAAAGATTGCATCCATATAAATCTCTCTCCTTCCTTCGTAGAAAATCTGTCCACATGTGCCTGTAGGATGGAGGATAAAAATCATATCAGGGAAACCGATGAGCACATTGGTATTGTGTTAAGACATCATCTCCGAAGACGGAACATGGCTACATTAAAGTTGGCATACCCATACCTTCTTTCGTAGAAGAGCAGCCCATCGTGTACCTGTGGGATCGAGGATTAAAAAAAAAAAAAGTATGAAAAAAAAACCCCCAATGTGCCACTGTTATTGTGTTAAGATATCATCCCCGAAGACAGAATATGGGTACCGTAAGGGTGGGATCACGAACTATCACATACACACAAAAAATAATGGGGAGCCATAGGGTTCTAGCCGAGGTACAAAGATGTTGAAATGCTAGTTTAATTGTTTCACAAGACTTAAAGCAGCAAATGATTGATTCTCAGGTCATCATAGTCTCCCCTCCCCCCTGCCCCCCCCCCCCCCCCCCCCCCCCCCCCCCCCCCCCCCCCCCCCCCCGTCTTGTGACATCCTCGTCTGTCCGCTTTTCCTTCCCCTACCCATTTCCTACTTCTTCTCCCCCCTCCCCCCTCCTTCTTCTCCCTCAAACAAAGTCAATAGGTATAAGCACCAGCACGTGATCTTTGTTTCGATTCATGAGGAGCTGATCAGACTCGCTATCAACTCTTTGTTGCAAGCGCACAGTAAAGAGATGAGATTTGCAACACAATGACTTCTCCTGGTCCTTAACCAGGATTTAAACAACCATGCGAGTCATCGATAACCATACCTTAGCGTAAGCCAAGGCAGATGAATTCTGCGGTCTCCGTAGCTCTTTAATGTGTACTGTAAAGATCAACAATGTGATAACTACCTGCCCGTAGGACGAAATTTTTTGCACTGCTGTCAACTAACAATACTGTGTTATTTTTTGTGTTTGTTTTTGGTTTTTGGTCGGATTTTGTCGTTTGTTTGTTGTTTGATCGATAAGTCGGTCGTTTTATGTTTGTGTGTCTGTTTCTGTATTTGTTTGTTTGTTTGATTTATGGCCTGGCTGACAATTCAAAAATCTTTATTTTTGTTTGATCGTCTCCAGTTGTGTTTTTTCGTATTTGTTTACTTTCATTATGACGCCGTGACAAATGACCAAAAACATCGTTTGGAAATAATTGCATTGCCTTTATTGCATTGAATTGCCCTCGTTGTGTAATACTGCATTGTATTGCCCTCGTTGTGTAATATTGCATTGTATTGCCCTCGTTGTGTAATATCGCACTGTATTGCCCTCGTGTAATATTGCATTGTATAGCGTTTGTTACTTTGTGTTGCATGGTGGAGGACAATACAAAGAAGCAACTTCTCTTAAACATACGGACGCATTTAATTAAGGTATCCAGATTTTTTTTCCTTCCAGACCAGTCCTCCCCCCCCCCCCCCTATTCGACAAAGGATATTAAGAAATGACGAAGGGGGGAGAGAGAGAGAGAGAGAGAGAGAGAGAGAGAGAGAGAGAGAGAGGGGGGGGGGGGGGGGGGGGGGGGGGAGAATGGAAGAGGATGGGAAAGAGAATAGGGTCGGTTGTTGCGTTCGATCGGGACATACTATTTCGAATCGCTTCAATCGTTTTTGTTTGTTTGTTTGTCTGTCTGTCGGTCTGTCAACAAGCAGACACAAATGCTGCTGAGCAGCTTTGTCGAAAGTGATTGGCAAGATGGACCGGCTGAGGGATGAACCTGTAAAATGTTGGTGCGAATCCAGATCAAATGACGCATCCAGGATCAGCTAAGCAAACAAAAGAAATACACATTTTTCAGCAAATATGGACACTGTGGAGTTGCTTCCCAGAAGTATATATTCCTTATGGA
>JADBJO010002739.1:142500-145000 GCA_016801955.1 Conus betulinus
TTCCCCTCTTTTAGTTCCTCTCTCCTCAAACCACAGTCGTTCTTTGGACACCACGATGGCTTTTTGACGTTCATCCACTTCTTTGTCTGGAAACTAACTGGAAATAGCAGGAACAATTCATACTGCAGGGCACCAGTTACTCTCAGGGCCACAAGCAACTGACAGAAAAAGTATACGAATGATATACATCTTGATGATAAAGACTAACAGTTCATTTATCGGGGCAGAGTTGTCTGCCTTTCTACAGTCACGGTATAAACGGCATGTCTTCTTTAATACTCCTTCAGTTTTGACTGCATTTGCCAGAAGCAAAACATTTCAAAATAGGTGGATTTTTCAAAAAAAAAAAAAAAAAAAAAAAAAAAAAAAAAAAAGGAAAAAAAAAGGAAAAGAATCCGTCCTTAGGGTATAGTCATGCCTTTGATTAAAGGAAGACAGTTCAGTGAAAACTGTAATTCATCTTCCGTTGTATTCTTGCATTAAGAACATGATATATTCATGATTTTAGTGTTTATATATATCAAGTCTGAGGCACCGTGAAATTTGCTATGACGATTCTGAATCTTGTCCAGATAGATGTTAAATTACATTCAATAATACATATTTATCGTAACGAACAGATGTATGAACAGGTTCTGGGGAAGTTATCACTCCACTGTCTGAAGAATGTTGTCATGTCAGTTTTGCCATCAGTTATCAATCAGTGTTTGACGTAGTTGTTTTAAAATGGTATTTGCATATTCAGTGCGTCGTTGTATCCAGTCAACCCCCCAAATTATGAGATAACTACAATTTCCTGCCCGTTTTTCGTTTTGAAACCATGTGATTCTAATCTCAGCTGAAATTTGTACCTGTTTATTGTATATACGCTTGTGACAATCTATCACCATCCATTCCTAACACCTCAAGCCAGCATTTACTGTGCTGCACAGATGAACTGATATTGACAGAACAGCGATTTGTTTCCCCTTAATCATATTCATTAATTGCTTTCGTTTGAATGCTAACAAATTTATCAGGTGTAAAATACATGAACATTTTACCCCTGTACGAACAGAATTGTTATCTAACCCCCAAAATTCAGCACCATACTCAACAGCTGGTTGAATCCGGGCATCCAAAAGGTTTGCAAGCACTACATTACAGAATTTTTTATTCAACATATTCACAATGTTTGCGAGACACACAAGAAGACACCTTTGGATCTGCTTGCTAGATCCTGACAAGCAACCAAAAAAAAAAAAAAAAAAAAAAAAAAAAACAAAAAAAAAACGTAGACGTATGTCGGAACATACACCAATGTAATAGATTATACTGGGTATCATCGAGATGGGAGAAATAAAAGATAAAAAGGAGAAGAGAGAGAGAGAGAGAGAGAGAGAGAGAGAGAGAGAGAGAGAGAGAGAGAGAGAGAGAGAGAGAGAGAAAACAAGGTGAATTGTGATGGTATTGCTTAAGTGAACTTAGTTGATGTATTAGTCAGGCTTAACATACCAAGGTCATACACACATATGCGCTCTCATGCACCCTACCAACCATTTCACCTTTCTCTGGGAATGGGATATCACGCATTTGCTTCTTTCTTAACACGAATCAGAACGAGAAATTCAGTTTCTACGCTACTTGTAATACACAAAAATCGAATAATCAAAACATAAGAGATCAATGCTTTCTAAACCCGTGTTTTAAAAAGAAAGAAAAAGAGAGAGAGAGAGAGAGAGAGAGAGAGAGAGAGAGAGAGAGAGAGAGAGAGAGAGAGAGAGAGAGAGAGATCTTTTTCTGCTATTGGTACACCCTCGAATTTAATATATTGCTTTTTTTTCATTTTCCCCTCAAGCTGAATTCTAGAATGTGTGTGTGTGTGTGTGTGTGTGTGTGTGTGTGTGTGTGTGTGAGAGAGAGAGAGAACGTGACAGGTTTGTTTTACACTGAGACCACCAAGCTCTGCTCTCAACCTTGACCTACACTCATTTAAAAACAAACAAACAAAACAAACAACCAAGCAGCCTTGAGAAGTGAGTACAACAGGCTAGCGAGCTATCAGCGTCTTAAAACAATGACATGCATGAATTGACAATGTTTAGGCACAATCCAACAAAGCACAAGCACTCGGTTAAGGCAGGGCATGAAATTGTGCACGGTTCTCTTTCGGCACGGACACCGTTTCCCTTGGAACATACTACTAAAGGCAGCTCTTCCAAGGACACATACAAACAGAGTACACGAGAAAACACAATGCATTTCGATCTCTTGGGTCTTCTTCAGGCAAAAAAAAAAACAACATTAAGTAGGACAGTGAAAACGAAGAACGAGAAACCACTTCTCTTCTCATATTCGGCGCAAAATGGCTGTTGATTGATTCAGCGTTCTTTGTTTTGTTGGTATACATGCTTTTGTGCAAGGAAAGTGCAGTTTTTTTTTTTCGTCAAATAACTTCCAAATGTAGGGATGAAAACTGAAAAGTTCCACATCAAGGGGGGGGAGCTAATGGAGGAAAAAA
>JADBJO010002739.1:147500-150000 GCA_016801955.1 Conus betulinus
ATGCTATATATATTTGTAACGTTACACCAAAGGCATTTTTTTTTTTAACAATTCAATGAGAAAAAAAAAAATCCCTCACACTGTTCCACAATTGAGAGAATATTTGTTTTACCTTCTTCGATGGAATCAGTTGAGAATTTATCATTTGAGCAATGTTCCACCAAAGCAGTTTGAGTACTACTTCTGTGTCAATGGAAACACATGAAAATGTCTTATTTCAGCAATGCTCAATTAAACATAAGTTTGAAGACATTGTTCACGCTGCTAAAATTTTTTAAATGTATTACTTTAAACACTTCAAACAATTTTCCACTAATGCCACTCTTTAAACTACCTAGCTTTAACGTGTGTGTTTTGAACTCTTTTAAATAAGCGCAAAAAAAAAAAAAAAAAAAAATCGTGGAATTTAGTTGTTCTGCATGTTTTCAATTTCAAGAAGACGATTTTTTTTCTTCAATAAATTTTCTAGCAGACTTTGTGTACACATTTTTCCCCCGAACCTTTGATCCGTTAAACGGTTTTGTTTTTGACGAATGACATGAACACCGGATTATTGCTGCTTCATGTTTGTTTTTCACGTTTTGTCACTTTCCTGCTTGTTTTTTTTTTTTTTTTTTTTTTTTGTGATTTTCTTTCTCAACTTTATGCGACTCCAGTTGCATTGCTCCAAATGCCTCCCAGCCCGGCTCCTCATGCATAACCACACCCAGGCTTGTCCAGATAGCCTGGACACCGGTAGCCCACGGGGACTTGTCATCATCAAGTCAGCCTGGGGGCAACCTGTTAGAGAAGACACTGCACTTCTGTCGTGTGTCCTTCAGTAGAATTGAAGGTTGCCTGTTCTGCCCCAGCATACGCAACACACTACCTGCTAATCTCAAACTAACGACAATAATTGCATAGTCGTGGATCGTGTGTGAGTGAGCGTCCTCCTCCCCCACACTGAACCTCAACGCCTGTGCAACGACATTCCACCTGAACTTGTCAACACCGACGACTTCGACGCTGGCTCATCATGGACAGGGACGTGGAGAGGAATTTAATACTGAGACCAGCACGAGAACAGGCGTGAATACACTAGGCATCAAGACCCTAGGCATGAAGACCCTAGGCGTGAAGACCCTAGGCGTGAAGACCCTAGGCGTGAAGACCTTAGGCATAAAGACCCTAGGTATGAAGACCCAAGGCGTGAAGACCCTAGGCGTGGAAGACCTTAGGCGTGAAGACCTTAGGCGTGAAGACCCTAGGCGTGAAGACCTTAGGCGTGAAGACCTTAGGCGTGAAGACCCTAGGCGTGAAGACCCTAGGCGTGAAGACCCTAGGCGTGAAGACCCTAGGCGTGAAGACCCTAGGCATAAAGACCCTAGGCATGAAGACCCAAGGCGTGAAGACCCTAGGCGTGAAGACCCAAGGCGTGAAGACCTTAGGCGTGAAGACCTTAGGCGTGAAGACCCTAGGCATGAAGACCCTAGGCGTGAAGACCCTAGGCGTAAAGACCCTAGGCGTGAAGACCCTAGGCGTGAAGACCCTAGGCATGAAGACCCAAGGCGTGAAGACCTAGGCGTGAAGACCCAAGGCGTGAAGACCTTAGGCGTGAAGACCTTAGGCGTGAAGACCCTAGGCATGAAGACCCTAGGCGTGAAGACCCTAGGCGTAAAGACCCTAGGCATGAAGACCCTAGGCGTGAAGACCCTAGGCGTGAAGACCCTAGGCGTGAAGACCCTAGGCGTGAAGACCTTAGGCGTGAAGACCTTAGGCGTGAAGACCCTAGGCGTGAAGACCCTAGGCGTGAAGACCCAAGGCGTGAAGACCCAAGGCGTGAAGACCCTAGGCGTGAAGACCCTAGGCGTGAAGACCCTAGCATGAAGACCCTAGGCGTGAAGACCTTAGGCGTGAAGACCCTAGGCATGAAGACCCTAGGCATGAAGACCCAAGGCGTGAAGACCCTAGGCGTGAAGACCCTAGGCGTGAAGACCCTAGGCGTGAAGACGTGAAGACCAAGGCGTGAAGACCCAAGACCCAAGGCGTGAAGACCCAAGGCGTGAAGACCCTAGGCATGAAGACCCAAGGCGTGAAGACCTTAGGCATGAAGACCCTAGGCGTGAAGACCTTAGGCGTGAAGACCTTAGGCGTGAAGACCCCAGGCATGAAGACCCAAGGCGTGAAGACCCTAGGCGTGAAGACCTTAGGCGTGAAGACCCTAGGCGTGAAGACCCAAGGCGTGAAGACCCAAGGCGTGAAGACCCTAGGCATGAAGAGACCAAGGCGTGAAGACCCTAGGCGTGAAGACCCTAGGCGTGAAGACCTTAGGCGTGAAGACCCTAGGCGTGAAGACCCAAGGCGTGAAGACCCTAGGCGTGAAGACCCTAGGCGTGAAGACCCTAGGCGCGTGAGGCGTGACGACCCTAGGCGTGAAGACCCTAGGCATGAAGACCCTAGGCATGAAGACCCTAGGGTGAAGACCCTAGGCATGAAGACCCTAGGCATGATGACCCTGAAG
>JADBJO010002739.1:170000-175000 GCA_016801955.1 Conus betulinus
AGTCAGTTCATTAGTACAACGAAATCATTCTCCACCAGAGGAAGTGATGGTGGATATGGACTCAGCGAGTCCTTCTCTTATTCTTTTTGACGTTAACATTTGTATAACTAAAAAGTGTTGATTTTCCATAAGCACTATTACTACCCTCAGAAATAGTATTCAGTTTGTGAGTAGTAATTTCACAGTGCTAGCGTTCTGTAAAAAAATTGTCATAATCGTGAGGAAAGAATCCTGGATCCGCGCTCTTATCCGGATCGCAGATAGTCAAAGGGTCCGCCCATGAGGTACATACCGTTTCCGCTACGTTTGGTTGGTTTTTAATTTTTTTTAAATTTAACAACAAAAAAGATTTTATATGATTTATCTGACAGACAGACAAACAAGCTAGCCTTAGGATGCGGCTGAAACATATCTCCCACGGCGGGGAGTAACGACAATCAGTCTCTCTCTCTGTCTCTCTCTGTTTCTGTCTGTCTGTCTGTCTGTCTGTCCTCTCTGTTTGTTTTGGTGCTTAGGTGGCTTGTTTTTGTTGGTTGTTGTTGTCGTTGTTGTTGTTGTTGTTGTTGTTGTGTATGTGTGCGAAGAAGATTTTTTCCCTTCATTTGTTTTCGTTTATTATTTCCCTCTTTACTGGATATTTACGTCTGTTAGTATTCTTTCCTGTTTAACTGGGTTTTGAGTCTTTTGATCTTCTTTCCTATTTGATCGGCAGTCTCTCTCATCATACACATTATTGAGTCCTAGGGCGGGATGGCTGCCCAATTTGTTTCAGCCGTCACGGTCAGTGAGGCGGGGTCAAACCACACGTGATCAACACTGCCTCTGTGGAACGTCCCATCTGTGGCAAGAAGCAGACGACACTTTTCAACGCCATGAACTGCACAATCAAGCCGAAAGAAGTCAAGATTTCTAATACATAAATGTATTTTTCTTTGTTCGTGCAACATCCTCTCAAGGTGTCACAGCTGTGTGTTAAAAAATTCGGTTAATTGGTTAATTCTCAGTATGTGTAAATGATGGTTTCCGTTAAAATTGCATGCCGGATGTCTGATACTATTTTTAGATCCGGTCTCATGGCGCTAACACAGTTGCCCATTCATCTGCTTTGAATGATTGGAGCCTGTTGTGTTCTGGAGCGGTTTGAATTGGGAGTCTCTCTATACTGTCCCTCATTGGATTTTTTCCCCCCTCTTCTTTTCTCTTTTTCCCTCTACTGTGTGGTGTCGTGGCTTGGCAGATGTGGCAGAGCGCATATGGAGCAACCCTAAGGCAGTAATGCTTCCTGAACTGAAACAGAGACTCGAAGTTCAAACATTCACAAAAATGCCCCGTTTGATTTCGGGTTCGACCCAACCTCCCTAACCGTAGGGTCGACAGGGGACATGTGGAGAGGCCTTTAAATACGTCCAAAGATAAAAACGGACAAGAGAAAGAGTAAAAGACCTCAAGGGAGTGCTGTGAAAAGACCATTGAAAAAAAAAAGAGGTCCGTATATCTGTTAACCAGACTTAGACAGCTCTTTTACTCTGTGAAGATCTCACTAAGTATGCTTGTATCACCTGCCGCTGTGGCGAAGTGGTTAGTGTCGCAGATTCTCCACTGGGAGATCTTGGGTTCGATTCCCATCCGAACCATGTGGGATTTTCTCTACCTCGACCGGTTCGTACCCATAGTTGAGTTTGCTACGGGCTCAGCTGGGAAGACTGGGAGCAGGCAGTCGAGTTTCATTCAGTAAATGGATGCGCCTCTGAGAGTGTTGCTCTAATTTAGTGACAAACACTGCAGGTGTCTGTATCTTTCGGGTCTGGTTGTCGCTGGGATATATTATGAACGTAAGTGTAAGTCATGCAGTCTCAGGCCGGAGTGGAATCCGATGTATCATTTTCATCATCCTCATTCTCATCGATCAGCATTGAAGATAAATTGCTTGCATCACATGGCTGGCAGCGAAAAGAAACAACGCATATGCTCATGTTCAGAGAGTGATATCCAGTTACTGAATGACGACTGATATACGATCAGTGATGAATCATAATCCGTTATTGTTGGATCTAAACGAACTGAACATTGTTTTGATCTTCCATTTATTCTTCCAATTCTTCATACCTTCATATTTCTTCGACCCAAATCTTCGTTTCTTAATATCCTTCGACGAACGAAAACAGCTGGTCTTCAAGAGACTCATTTTAGATTTAAGGAAATGCGAGGCCATGCGTTTAACTGAAGTAGTGGTCAAAGACAAAAGGGAACGGAAAAGGAGATGCTGATTCAGGAGACAAACGAACAATAGAAAGCCAAAGAATTCTGAAAACACCTCGGCAAGGCTTACAGAGACACTGGACTCCGAGGGAAAGACCACCTCAGGGACAATCTAATCCGTAATGAAAAAAAGAGTTGGAGGGCCCCTTAGAGCATCAACCGCATCCTGAGATCTGTAGATGATCTCCTGCCCTCCAACACCAACTTGATTAAACGGGAGGGGAAATCAGATTACCCTGCTTTTTAAGTGTTTTAAGAGATCACACAAGTGGTGAACGCTGCCAGAGGGGGGAAAACACGATTCCAGAAGCTCCAGCAACGACATATCCGGAGGCGGCGAATCATGGTCTGGAACAGCCGTGACTTTTAGAGCGTGGAAGCGGAGTTCCCTGGATGATGCCATTGACGGGAGCGCACGGCAGACCTTCCAGAACGAGGAGAGAAAAAGCAACCAGACTTCATCAGCGTGAGTGACATGAAACCAGACATAGTACTCCCTCACGTTTATCGAAACAAATGATTGTGATTGAACTTACCGTGACTCGGGGACAGCACAGTGCAGGATGTCTCTGAATATATTTTCCGCTTAATTGATAAAAGAAAGAAAATATTCGCCTGAAACACGTTGGTCGAATTCATAGGTAACAAAGAAACGTTGTAACCTCAAACACCTGGTGCCTGATTTATGAACAGAGAGATCTAGTGTGTCGTCTTTATGTATTTGCTGTGTTCTTTTATCAGTTAAAGTTAAACCCTGAACACTTGTGTAGTCGGCTGATTTATCGACCGGCTTTAGGCCTATATCCCGTCATTCCTTCCCGACCCCGGTTTTGGCATTGTCACCCAAGCTAATGTACACTAAACCGTTTCTGAGGTCTGTCTGTCTGTCTGTCTGTTTCTCTCTCTCTCTGTCTCTCTCTCGCTCGCACGCACACACACACACACACACACACACACACACACACACACACACACACACACACACACACACACACACACACACACACCCCTTTCCTCAGTAAAAGCCACATTTATTTAATAAGCTTTGGATTAGTAGTAGCACCGTTCTGTGGATCTGTACCGACTAACAATCTGGGCTACCCTAAATGAAAAAAAAAAAGCATATGAAGATGAACTGCACCTTTAATTCATGATGTTTTGTTGTTGTTGTTGTTGCCTCATCTCTCGTGCCTTAGGAGAGGCAGAATCCCAACGCCGCTCACTCTGGGCCCCTGGCCACAGCCACACCCACGCTGACACCGCTGTCGCCGGTCACCTGCAATCCTTTTATCTGATTTTTTTTTTTTGTTCTCAAAGCTTTGTAATCCTGCGCATCTTATTTTAGCTTCAAAGACACTCTCAAAACATGCTTGAAAGCGTTGAACATCAACCCTGACACATGGGAACAAACTGCTATGGATCGAGCTAGATGGCGCTGCTCTATCCACAAAGGCGTCAATTATGTGAAGAAAGGAGGACAGCTGCAGCGCAACAAAAGAGACAGGCAAGGAAAGCCCGCGCCAGCGAAGCAAGAGGAAGTCTCCCACATTGCCTGTCCAAGCTGTCTCCGCACATTCCGTGCACGCATCCCCCCCTCTCAATCCCTAGACGACTGAAGTGGTCCTCGTCGATTCGACGGACGAACGACAACCAGCAATTCACAAGCAAACCTTTTATTTTTTTGTTTCGAAGCTTTGTAGTTCTGTGCATGGGAATTCAAGATATGAATATATTTCACGGATCACGGATCATGTGCGTATGTCAAGCTGACTGTATGTCAAGCTGATTTGCCTATGGAAATTCCTACTGGACCATCGAAGAATACACGCGTCTGAACCCACAAGGCTTTGAGAAGCACTCGGCTATGCCCAGTGAATGACAGACAGATACAAATCTATGTATTAGTATGCGTATCTGTCTGCTTCTCGTTGTCTGACGATGCAGTGCTGGCGTGCTGCATGAATTGTTAATGTCATCCCGTGCCCTCTTCAGAATGAGCCACGGCCTATTCTGAATCTCCCTCCCTCCCTCCCTCCCTGTCTGTCTGTCTGTCTGCCTCTCTCTCTCTCTCTCTCTCTCTCTCTCTCTCTCTCTCCTCTCTCTCTCTCTCTCTCTTCTTCTTCTTCTTCTTCTCCCCAAAATGCCACCCATTGGTTCGTTTTGACTCTTTGACTCTTGGGTTCAGCATATTCAGAAATATGTACAAGACTTTCACCCCCTCCCCTCCCCCTTCTACCGACCCTTCTGCTTTTAAATTCTGTTTACAATTCCAGAAAACGCAGAAAGCTGCAGTATTCTGGCGTTACATTTGAACATCTAAAAACAGGAATATTGTGAAAAAAAAACAAATAACCGATGTTTTCTGCGTTTTAACATTCAGTTTAAACATCCACAGAGTCTAAGCTGACAGGAGAGGGGGAGGGGACAATGACGGGGAGGGCAAGGGGGGAGGGGGGGGGGGGGGGTGCTGGTGACAAAAAACAACGAGGATGGGAGGTGTGTGTAATAAATGTCTTTATTGATGATGAAGTAGGGGGGGCGAGGTGGACATTGGGGGTGGTGATGGTGGCGGAGAAAGGGAGACGAATGTGTACACTAAACTACATTCGCATGGCAGAGATAGGACACATTTTCTTTGACCCATTACCAGTTACGAAAGTCTGATGAGAAACATGTTCCCTGCAGGCCCTTCCTGTCGTAGGCTTCTTTCCACCAAATATTAAAGTTGATGTGGTAGAATT
>JADBJO010002739.1:185000-195000 GCA_016801955.1 Conus betulinus
CAACAACAACAACAACTGACTGATGTCTGAAGCCTAAGATATGAGGCAAGTTTTGGAAGTGAAAAACAATATCGTGCAAAACGCCTTCTGTTATTTCCGTTCTTCTCTCTCTCTCTCTCTCTCTCTCTCTCTCTCTCTCTCTCTCTCTCTCTCTCTCTCTCTCTCTCCATGATTTAAGCTGCTCATGCCAGCCAAGCAGTTGCCGGCATATTGCCACGAATACATGCGCCGTCAGATTTATGTACATACGTGTGAATGCAAGTGTTAGTATGTATGCACGTGCCAAGAAAACCAATAACAGTGGGCTTGGTCCAACGCGTTGTCCATGAAGGATGATGACCACAGTCTGGACAATCGAGATGAACGAGCCCCCGCTGTCCGCCCTCTTCCCGTGCGTGTTGTTGTCTGGAGGAGGTATGAATTTCTCCGTAATCTGTCTGTCTCTCTGTGTGTGATGATGTCGTGGTCATAACTGCGAATCAGAGAGAGAGAGAGAGAGAGAGAGAGAGAGAGAGAGGAGAGAGAGAGAGAGAGAGAGAGAGAGAGAGAGAGAGAGAGAGAGACTCAACTCAACTCAACTCAACTCAACTCAACTCAACTCAACTCAACTCAAACTAGTTTAATCGCAAAGGCCACTGACCCATCTGCAGTGAGGTCAACAACAAAAGCAGAACACATGCGCGCTCGGCGCATACACTGAAAATCAGGAAAGAGAATATTTGCATAACAAAAATTTATGTTCTTCCTGAAATTACTCTAGGATTTGTGTGGTTCACTGATAGCAGTTCTTCTGTTCGTTTCAGTGCTTTGAAAATGATACTTGTTACAGGGCGCTTTGAAGAGAGAGATAGAGAGAGAGAGAGAGAGAGAGAGAGAGAGAGAGAGAGAGAGAGAGAGAGAGAGAGAGAGAGAGAGAGAGAGAGAGAGAGAGAGAGAGAGAGAGAGAGAGACTATGCAATGTAAGCTTTTTCATATGAATTAACATGTCGAGCTTTCCCTAGATTTAAAGATGCTGCTGACCTGTCCATTGTGTCCATGTCTTTTTCTATTTTACTCACGAGCTTCTGTTTTATTGGTGCGTTGATTACTTGTTCCTAAACAAGTGCTTACTCACTATTCCTGTGGAACAAGTTATATTTTTATATTGGTCATTTGGATGACTGCATGTAGATGTGCTGACGAAAGCTGTGTTCCCATTAAGCATTATGTTCCCTAATGCTAAGAAAATAGACATTACCAGGTACGTTAGTCTGAATACCTTGTTAAACGATTGCAGTTATATTAATTCCCTGTGAGACTTGTTGATAACGGAAACTATCTACCATAAGCCCACCTTGAGGATTTATGGACGTCAACTGACCATTCAAATTTCCAGAATTCTCCAGTTCGTAATGTCCACATTATTAGTCATAATTATTCTGATTAGTTTCCTGACGTCCTTTTGCGTTAGTTTTGGCACTGATGATGTTTTCCGCAATACATCAAAGCAATAACCCTTCGGGAGTGTGCATCGATTGCTATCGTTATTGTTGTCTTATATAGACTGCTATCGACACTACCCTTCTGTTGACATCTTCCTATGAGACTGCATTTCCATGTAATGAATAACGTCCACTGTCGTTTCAAAACATTTCCATGTCTTTAACTTTGTGCGGCCCAAAAAATGAGAATCTTGGGGTATGCAGCCAATGTATGTATCATCATTGTTGGATTTTTATATCGGAACTGAAAATCCACGCAGTGCCATCGTTATTCTGAGGGAGTAGCCTAATCGCCTGGTGTATTTCTTTTCCTATTGTTAATATTGATAAGCCGCCAGATAATTTCTGTCTTCGGGATATTCTGGTCTGCAATGTGTGTGTGTGTGTGTGTGTGTGTGTGTGTGTGTGTGTGTGTGTGTGTGTGTGTGTGTGTGTGTGTGTGTGTGTGTGTGTATAGATATATGCAGATGCAGATATCCTATGTATATGGAATGAATGTAGATACAAACGAGAAGCCAACACACGAGCTCATAAACCGTATTTACAGGTAACCCCCATCTACACTATTCCCTTCCCTCACAGACATGCATATATGCAACTTCCTCCTTTCTCCATAACGTCCCTTCTCTTTCTGCTTGTTCGTGTTTCGATTTTCTGGTCTGTATCTTCTTTCATCTTGTTTTTCTTCTTTGCTGTCATGTTTTGTCTTGCTGTCTCTTTTTTTTTTCTCCTTTATCCTTTGTGTGGTTGATGGTTCTTCTTCTTCTTCTTCTGCTTTTTTTCCCCTCTCCCACCCTCTCCCCCCTTCTTGTCTTCGTCTCTGCCCCCATGTGTCTGTCTCCCTCTGTCTCTCTGTCTCTGTGTCTCAGTGTCTCTGTCTGTCTGTTTGTCTGTCTCTCTTCGTCCAGGCTTATTGGAGAGCATTTGCGCGCATGAAGCAGTTGCCAGTATATTATTACCACAGGAGAGCGCGCCGAAAGATTTATGTGCATACGTATGAATGCAGGTGTTCGCAGGTATGTACGTGCCAGGAAAACCAATAACAGTGGGCTTGGTCAAACGCGTGTGTTCCGTGCGGAATGGTCAGAGTCTGGACAATGAAGAGGAACGAGCCACCCCCTCCCCTCCCTCTTCCTTCGCGTGTTGTTGTCTGAAGGATGCCTCAATTTGTCCGTGATCTGTCTGTCTCTCAATGTGTGACTGATGTCGTGGTCATAACTGTCAATAAGAGAGAGAGAGAGAGAGAGAGAGAGAGAGAGAGAGAGAGAGCTCACACTCACGGAGAGAGAGAGAGAGAGAGAGAGAGACAGACAGACAGACAGACAGACAGACAGAGACAGAGAGACAGAGAGAGAGAGAGAGAGAGAGAGAGAGAGAGAGAGAGAGAGTGGTGTGTTCGTGCATGCGTGCATACGTGCGAGCGTGCGTGCGTGCGTGCGCGCGCGCGTTCGTGCGTACGTGCGTACGCGCGCGCGCGCGCGCGCGTGCGCGCGCGCGCGTGTGTGTGTGTGTGTGTGCATGCGTGCGTGCGTGCGTTTCTTGTGTGTGTGTGTGTGTGTGTGTCAAGTCAAGTCAAAGTTCAAGAAATCAATGGACAGGGGAATAAAACTTTGTTTAAAATCTGACACTTCTGCATTTAACCGATCGATATCTTCGTCCTGACTGAAGAAGGTCATACTGATTTGCAAGGACGTGGGTCTGGTCACACGTAATCTTCTTCGCTTTACAACTAACACGGCACCCTATAGCTAGCTCACAGACTTTTTGTCTCTCACCAACGATTTTTTTTCCTCCCACGTTCACCACTTTCTCAAGCACATTTCTGCTCTTCACAGTCACCCACCATACCAACACATAAATGAGAAAGTTAGAACAGATTCCAAGAAGCATGAATAAAATGTCCGAAGAATGTCAGTATTCACATGAAATGATCGCAGCTTGCGAAGACAATATAATCTGGTTTGACATTTTTTTTGTGGACATATACTCAACATGGGATTTAAAATTCAGCTTATTATCTATAAAAGTTCCTAAATATTTGTATGATTCAACACGTTTCTACTTCAGCACCTTTGATAAAAAGTGGTGGTACAGCTTTTTTGATTCTTTCTAAAATCAATCAACATTTCTTTCGTTTTTGTTACATTCAGATCAAGATAGTTATGATCGCACCAGTCAACAAATCTTTGAACCTCCTTGAAGTAAACAGAATCAGAGTTGGAAAGATCACAAGTGCTGAGTCATCTGAATATTTAATGTACAAAGTTGAATCACTTCCTGAACAATCATTTGTGTACAGAGTAAAAAGCACTGGTGATAAAACAGTACCCTGGGGTGCGCCAGTTGAAATGACTGGAAGACGAAACAACACTTTGATATCGAACAGACTGTGTCCTCTGTGTAAGAAAATCAATTATCCAAAGAATGAGAGCTTGTTACCCACCCACATTTATGTTAATGAGTTCTTTGCCATCAGATGTGGTTGTATGGTGTTGAATGCTGATGAGAAATCAATAAGAGAATGCGTACAAAGGAGGCAGGTTTTTCGAGGTGTGAAAAAAAAGCATGATGGAGAAGTGTGAGTGTGGCATCATCTGTTGATCTGTTCTGTTGGTATGCGAACTGAAACGGGTCTTGGTACTGTGTAGTATCTTTTAAAACATAACTGAGGACAATTCTTTCAAGACATTTCATTGCAACAGATGTGAGGGCAACTGGTCGGTAATCATTTAAACAGCTTGGGTTGCGTTTTTTGGGAACAGGACATACAGTGGCATTTTTCCATAAAACAGGAATTATACATTCTCTAAGTGACCAGGTAAACAAACGACTGTAAACATAGGAGAGCTGAGAAGCACACACCTTCAACAATTTTCCACAGATATTATCAGGGCCCATTGCCTTTCTCACATTTAAACGTTGAAAAAAACAACTGAACATCATTTTCCTCAATCACAACAGAATCACTTCCATCAACATCGTTTTTAACATTGCTTTGGAGTTCTTCCTTCACTTCCTTTAATTCTTTACTAAAATCTTTATCATCAAATCTACAGTAAAAATCGTTTTCAGCTTTTCTGCAAATTGCTTCTGTTCTTTTGCTGCTTTTTTTTTGTTACTAATATTTTGGTTTGAACATTTTACCTGAACCTGATAAAACCTTTATTCCTTTCCATGCATCTCGCATATTTCCATTCTGGAACATGTTTTTTTCAACTTTTCTCTTGTAAAGCTCTCTTTGATTCTTCAATCTCCGTTTGCAGTTTCTTTTGTACAACCTTACGATCGCTTTTATTGCCTGATTGAAAAGCTTTTTTTTTCTCATTTAGAGTTATTTTCAGAGATTTTGTAACCCAAGGTTTGTTGTTGGGAAATATTTTGAGTTTTTTTAGTAGGTACAATCATGTGTTCACAGAAAGAAATGTAGCTGGAAATAACATCGGTGGCTTCGTTAATGTCAAAACTAGAATTCAAAAAAAAATTCCAATCTGTACATTCAAAACAAGCCTGTAATTCATCAACACTTTCTTGTGTCCAACACTGCACTTTTTTTTTAGTGAGGTTGTGTTTTCACTTTTGGTCTGTAAGCTGGCAAGAGATGAATGGCATTGTGATCAGACTGACCAACAGGGGGGGAGCTGACACACACTTGTATGCAGATGGTATATTACAGTAGCATAAATCAAGTATTTTATCCTTTCTTGTAAAACATGACACATACTGTTTAAAAGAAGGCAGGGCTTGATTGAGGTCACAGTCATTAAAATCTCCGAGGATAAAGCACGGTGCGTCGGGTGACATGGCCTGCAGAGCGTGAACAGAGTCCGTGATTTCTGCAGCTGCACGTACAGTATTTGCGGATGGTGGCACGTAAACAACAGTCATGAAGAGAGCTGTCCGAACTCACGTGGCAGGTATTTCGGTCGCAGTGACACTGCTAAAAGTTCCACGTCACGCGTACACACTTGACGACGCACTTTTAACGTTCTCACTGTTACACCACTTCTCTCGCTCACGTACATACACACCCCTCCCCCCCTTGATTTCTCTGTCACGCGCTTGTCTCTGTCCATTCTCAGTGGCACACCAAATCCGTCCAAAGCTAAAATGTCGTCTGCTATTTCTTCGCTCAGCCAGGTTTCAGAAAAACACAGCACATTCGCATTTCTAAATTCGTTTAAATGACGTACGCTTGCTTGCAGTTCATCAAAATTATTGTTTTGTGAAACTGGTCTGATCGATCGGACGTTGGCTAAAACGATTGACGGGAGGGGGGTGTAAGTACCGTTATTCTTCAGTCTGTTTCTCCCCCCCCCTCTCTGTCCTCTCTTCCGCTTGCTTGATTTGCTGTCTTTCTGGTTGTCTTTACTTGATTGTTTCTTGAAACTTGCTGATAAAATGTCTGGTGGAAACGGTATAAAACATACCTGCATTGTTTACATGTCCGCCATGTTGGAAATGCGAAACTGCACTGTCACACAAATTCAACAGAAAAGATATCACAGTCATTAAAGCACACAAACTTGCTGGGTTTACACTTTTCATCTTGAACACTTTATAAATCATCGTGCACACAGTTTCCAATCACAACACAAAGCACAACAGCCCTAAAAGATAACAAATTCGCACACAATCGACCACAGCGTCTCCTCTCTCCACTCTCCGTCCCTCCTCTGCCAATGGCATCACACTTCTATGCAGCTTATTCTGGCTCCTACTGACACACCCACACCCAGGAGTTTGTAGGGCACAAGACAGTGAGATAGAGAAAGGAAGGAAGGGTACTCTTTCTTTCTTTCTGCGTACGCAGGCTGATACTCCTGCAGACACTGCCTGTATAGACAGATAGTGGAGTTGTGTGTGTATGACCGTTTTTTTTTTTTTTTTATCCCGCCATTAAGGCAGCCATACTCCATCTTTGTGGAAGATGCATGCTATGTGTAACGTGTCATCCATACCAACGGCCAAACTTGGCCTTCTGTTCCGAAAGTTGGTGATGGGATTTTACGTGTGTGCAAGATGTTATGCGTGCGTTCACGCACGGAACCTCGGTTTATAGTCTCATTCGAAGGACTGTATGGGGAATGGAGTCAGAACCAATGTTAACTCCGAGGGAAAAAATCCCCCTGTACCGAAAGGAAGGATGCTCAACTTCTCCTGGTCATCAGCGAACTTGGGGTATGACGAGTTAGATGGGGATGGTGGTAGTGGTGGTGGTGGTGGGTGGTGGTGGAGGGTGGGGTGATGGAAAGCAAGGGTAGGGAGAAGGGCTGGTATCGGGGGTGGGGGTTGGGGGTGGGTGGGGGATGGGGGTTGGGGGTGGGAGGGGTGAAGGTGAGAGGGGTTTGACATTGTCTTGTCTAGTCACTTCTAGGAGGTATCAGTGTGTAGATACAGAGGAAAGAGAGTGCCTCCCATCCCCCTTCCAATCCCCTGCCCCTCCGCCCCCCCCCCCCCCCCCTGCCCTCGCCGTTGTTGCCGTACTCAGAAAAAAGCAAAACCCCGAAAAACACACAAATGAAACTACTGTGTTTCTCATTACATTTCTCTCTCTCTGTTTGTTTTACGTCTCTGTTTGCCTGTCTGTCTGTCGGTTTGTCGGTCAGCCCGTCCATTCGTTTGTTTTGTCTCTTTTACCATATCTCTCTCTCTTTTTCTTGCCCCCATTTTCTCCTGTCTTCCTCTCTTTGTAACACGTTTAAACAGACGGGAAAACACACACACACACACACACACACACACACACACACACACACACACACACACACACACACACACACAGCAGAGAGAGAGAGAGAGAGAGAGAGAGAGAGAGAGAGAGAGAGAGAGAGAGAGAGAGAGAGAGTAAACGTACACACACACACATACACACGAACACACCACACACACACACACACACACACACACACACACACACACACACACACAGTATTCTCTTTGACCAACATGACTGGACATTAAAGTGAAGAACAAACGACAGAGATGGAATAGAAAACGGAAGAGTAATTCATTTAAGCCTCAGCCCGTCAGGAAACCTCAGGAACAATCACATCAAAGTACTACAGCAATTCACCAATCATCAAGGATCAAATCATATACATCGGGAGAAAAACCCAAAAGGAATAGTTCACAACAGATTTATCGCAGTGTTGAATACCGAAATAATTAAGTGGGTAGCGTCGCGGACTCCCGGCTGGGAGGTCGTGGGTTCGAATCCCATCAGAAGTCATGTGGGTTTTTCTGCCCCAGACCGGCTCCTACCCAGAGTTGAGTTTGCTGCGGACTCAGTTGGGAAGACTGGGACCACACAGTCGAGTTTCATCCACTGAATGGATGCGTTTCTGAGAGAGTTGCTCAAATTTCCTGACCAACACTGCAGGTGCCTGTATCTCTCGGGCCTGGTTGACGCCGGGGGATATATTATGAAAGGAAGCGTAGAGTACAGCCCTGTCATGTAGTCTCAGACTGAAATGGAAATCCGTAACATCATCTTAATCATCATCATTCTCATCGATCAGCATTAAAAAAAAAGTCTCAAATTCTGTGGTCCTTCATGCCCTGCTCTCATGGTGACCTCAATTTCGATGTCCTCTCCACGTCTGTGGCCTTGGTTTGGTTCCGTCGGGGCCACCGGTATCGGCGAGTCCATGGGGGCTGTCGTTGGGACGGACGTGGTGCGCCCTCCGGAGAGAGAGCTCACTCACGCCGGCTCCGCGACTAAGCAATTATTGTCGTCAGTAGAGGGCTTAGTAGGCGGTGTCGTATGTATGTTAGACCAGAACAGGCGCCACTGAATAGGCAACCCACCAGAGGAGACACTGCACTGCTGCCGAGTCACTGTGGTGGTGTTATCTGGTGCCTGATCTGATCCAACATACTCAGAACGTTATTCACCGAGCCCCATGACGACAAGAATTGCTAAGTCGCGGAGCCAGCGTGAGTGAATAGGGTAGAGTGGTGGTGCGGGTGGAGATGGGGCTGCCGCATGTTGGATGAGATGAGAGTGTGTGGGACGGGGGATGACCAGGTAGTTCTGAGGGCCAGAGGCATTTCATGTTGTGACTGACGGGTTGTTTACATTTTGCATGTTGTTTTTTTTCTCTCTCCCCCGTTTTGGCCTGTCCTATTTTCTCTACCCTCACCCTGATTTGTTTACTTATAGTATGCATTTCTTTTTGTCCATTTTATTTACAGTATGCATTTTGTTTTATGCCCATAGGGCTGGATGTAAAAAAAAAAAAAAGGCATTTATGTTTATCCCACCACCCTCTATAAATAAAATGTCGTTCTTTCGCTCCCTCCGGAGGGCGCCACTACGTCCGTCTAGTGACAGTTCCCGTGACTTTTTACCGATGCCGGTGATACGACAGACCCAAACCAAGGGCAATGGCGTGGACAGGTAGTCGAAACGGAGGGCACCACGAGAGCAGGGCATAAACTTGAGGCTTTTTTTTTTTTTTTAATGCTGATTGATGAGGATGATGAAGATGATGACATGGATTTATATTCTGGCCCGAGACAGGGCTACGCTTACTTTCGTAACATATCCCGGCGTCCACCAGGCTCAAGAGATGCAGACGTCTTAATCAGGATTTTGGAGCAGCAGCATTGTCCGAGACTCATCCATTCAGAGAATGAAACTCGACTGTGTGTGGTCCCAGTTTGCCTAAGCTGAGCCCGTGAGCTCATAACAACCTTAGCGCTGGGTAGGAGATGTTAGGGGAGAGAAATCCTACAAGGAAAGTGGCTCTGATGGGAACTGAATTCTCAACTTTCAGCCAGGATTCCGCGACGCTGCCTCCCATGTTCTTCAATTCAATCAAATGTATGGACTGACAACAAACAGCAGCTTTGTTTCGTCCCTAGACTTTTTAATCAAATAACAAGACAGGCCCAGATGCTTTACGAATCGGATATCTTAAAGTACAATTTCAAAGAATGCATTAAATAGCACTTTTGTCCAGATCTTTGCAAGCAGAGAAAAATTAGCTTTAAACGTGCAGATGTCAAGATCCCCAATACTAATTAACATCGAACTACAGGCATTGTAGCACAGTTATGCGTCGAGATTTTCATCGTACTTCAGTATCTCCTATTCCAAACACTAGATCATTACTTTCGCTCACATTGATCTTTAACTAATGTTTGTAATTCAGCCACAGTCTCTGTCAACTACACAGCATTGTCTGGTATTAAAAGAACGAACAGTTCAAAGCATCAAACACATATTCTGGCGCTAGCGATTTATTCTATTCCCAAGCACCTGTACAGCGGTTCGTTAACAGAAAAAAAAAAACAGCGGTAGAACAAAGCACCTGAAAGTCAATGCTTGTTTACTGATCAGTTTCAACGACAAGTCACAACAAAACTCTTTAGTGCCAATATTGATTAATTGACCAGACTCAAAGGTGAGTCAACAGCACTTGAGCGTCAGTATTGATCAGACTTAACGACAAGTCAAACAACACACTCAACAAGTCAAACAACACACTCAACAAGTCAAACAACACACTCAACAA
>JADBJO010002739.1:197500-202500 GCA_016801955.1 Conus betulinus
CCCAAATTCAAATAAAAATGTTGAAAACATGATTGGAGAATAAGTACTTGAAACATGAACATGTAAAACAGTGCAAGCAAATCACTGCTGTGCCTGCGTTTGACAGGTCGTTGATGCCGTTGATCTGCACGTTTGGCTCAATATGATTTTATTTTTTGTACTGCATCTACATTGAACGTATTGTGATTGTGACAGCAGACATTCCCGCATCTATGGGAAGCTGCGTTCTTGATTGGTCAGTATAATGCGTCTGTTCTCACTGGCTACGGATATTGACACTAGAACGACAGAAGGTTCGCCAGCAGACGACAGGTCTTCCATATCAGTGCATTCATCATTTCTTCCTTTGTTTTGAATTGACTTGGGAAGCAAAGAGCGTTGTTTGCGACCTTCTGAGCTCAAAAACTAAGAATGGCGCAACGAACCCCCCCCCCCCCCCCCCCCCCTCCTTCCCTCCCCCATCCCGGCTCCACTCTGGCTTGTTGAGATTAAGTACGAGCAGTTTTCGATTTCACTTGCAAGAAGTCGATGTCATGGAGATCAGAAGTAAATTTCCTCAATGCACGCCAAGCCACGGCTGTCCTATACACACTGGACGAGCAATGTAATCTGTGTGTGCCCCTGCTAGTCTCCTTATCCAATCCAACACCAAATGTGGGTGACTGGTAAAGAGCGCTTGTCTATCGAACCCCCTACCCCTTTCATCCTCCATCCCCCAGCCATGTCCATCCTTACCTCTTCTACGTCTGCTTCCCCTCCATCTTCACGACCTTTTTGAGTCATGTATTCACACTGTCTTGTGCAGACACAAAACCAGGGCATTATTTTTTTAAATTTCTGAATACTCCATCATGCCATACCTAAAAAAAATTTGAAGGAAAAGAAGCAGTCTGTTTCGTAGAAAAAAAAAAAAAACGAACGAAGAAGAGTGCGGTCACTGATATGGTAACACCTCATCCCCGAGCAAAAAAAAAAAAAAAAAAAAAAAAAGACCATTCTTACTCTTTACTCTGATTCTCACAGAATGCATCACTGAACGTAATCTGTTCCTCCTTGCTGTGATGGCCACTCCCGTTCCCTCTTCCAGCCACTCCCCCCCCCCTCCTCGACCTTCCTTCCCCCCCCCCCCCCCCCCCCCCCCCCCCCCCCCCCCCCCCCATCGCTGGTATTGTGTCCCGACCACTTGATGGAAAACCCCAGACTGCTGGAGACGGCCTGAAGCCCAGGGACTTCAGCCTGCCCGTGACTGTTGTGGCTGTTCAAGAGACTGAAGAAGTGGTTTGAAAGGTTTAGCCTACGAGTTCACCATCCCACATCCACCCCCCCCCTCCTTCTCACGCGCACCCGCTCTCCTTCCATCAAGTTACGTCTGGGGTTTCTTGTTCATTTAGTTTTGCCCAGCCAGTTTTTTTTTTCTTTCATTAGTCCGTACTGTAGATTTCGGTCCCAGTTCTGTCCTCTTGGATGAGAACACTGACCTGCCCTTGGTCCTGAACGCTTCTAGGAGTGAAAAGGACAGCGTATGGCTGTCTGGCAAGCAGTTCCCACGTTCAGGCCTGTTGCCAGATGGTCTTATTTCAAAGCCGAAGGGCCTGACATCATTTTGCTAGGTGACCACTTAATACCCTGCGCAGGATATGTTTTTGCTTGGGGGAGTTTTGAATGGAAATCTTAGATGAGGCAGGGAACAGTAAACAGTAGTTAAAGACAAGTAAGGTAACTCTTGCTTCCTTTATGAAATGAATAGTCGCCCGTAACTCTAAACCAACGCTGCGCGGGGAAAGTTTCGTTAAAAGGCCTGTGTTACACAAAGATGTTTGCAGATCAAAACACGTACCGCAAAGAGGGCGCAAAGAAGTCAGAACAATAAGCGTTTCAGAGTGGTTATGTTGAAGGACATGCCAGATGATCAAATTCCCCTCAGCGAAGTGTCACGGGGGGGGTTGAGTGATTGTGCCGCCATGGTGATTGACTTCATCTTCATCCGTATTGTGTCCTCAATCAACAAGCTGATTATTCGGACACTCACACTTTTCAAAACCCATCACTCTTCAAAGGGACGGATGTGCGATTTCTGCCTGTAGGATGCACAAGGTTGGCAGTGGGATTCCAGTGCCTGGATTGGGGTCCTTGTCTCTGCCAGCGTTCTACACAGTGACCTTACCAATCAGGTGGCCTTTGAATAAACCAACCCAGACCGAAGCTTTGACCATGCCAAGCATCGAAAGCAGGCCTTTTCACTTCTCCTCTGATGTTAGATATTCAAGTGAAGGATGATCACGTGACTACCACCCGCATCGTGTATTGGCTCACGCAGTGGCAATCCAGGACACGTCTTTCTTCAAAACCTTGTGTGTGTGTGTGTGTGTGTGTGTGTGTGCGTGCGCGCGCGCGCGCGCGCGCGCGCGCGTGTGTGTGTGTGTGTGTGTGTGTGTGTGTGTGTGAGCGCACGCGTGCGTGCGTGCGTGCGTGCGTGCGTGTGTGCGTGTGTGTGTGTGTGTGTGTGTGTGTGTGTGTGTGTGTGTGTGTCTTCTTTCTGTTCCCTCTCCTCCTATCTTTCTCTTTCGTCCCAATCTCTGTCTCTCCCCCCCCCCCCCTCTCTCTCCTCTCTGTCTATCTGTCTGTCAGTCTGTTTCTCGGCTTGTCCTCCCCTTATCTCTCTCTCCCTTGCTCTCCTTCGCTTTTCTCTCTCCACCATCTCCTTTACGTCTTTTGCCCAGTTAGTCTCTCTCTCTCTACCCCCTTTTCGCTTCCTCTTTCACCCTTACCCCATCCCTTTTACTCTCTCCCTTCCCCCCCCCCCCACCTTAATCTCCCTTTTTCCCAAGCCTATCTCTGTCTCACACTGCATGTCTTTCTTAATGGACCCCATCCCCTCTCCTTCTCCATTGTCTGTCTCTTTGTCTCTCAGTCTGTGTCTGTCTGCCTGTCCGTCTGTCTCTCTTCCCTCCCCCCCCCCCCCCCAGCACCATCCTGTCTGATTCAAGCAGCCACTCCCACTCTGAGCGTTCCAGTGAGGCGCTGTGCAGACTGAACTCCATTACAATAAACAGAGGACAAGACACGGGGATTGCAGAGGCTGGGAGTGATGAGAGGGAAGTCTGCCACAGAGAAGGGGGGGGGGGGGGGGGGGGGGGGGGGGGGGGAGTGAGGGGAGGGGGAGGACAAAAGGGCAAGCAATTCATACATTGTTGAAAAAGTTTGTTTCTTTCACACACACACACACACACACACACACACACACACACACACGCACGCACGCACGCACGCACACACACACACACACACACACACACACACACACACACACACACACACAGGTGTGAATTGTAAGACTCGCGCACTTAATGTCACAGACTCGAATCAAACAATAGCACCAGCTGCTGACCGTTAAATAATCACCCCTCACCCCGTACCTTCTCACAACCACTACCACCACCACCACCACCATTATCCTACCCTACCCAACTCCCTATTTTCCAAACTTTTCGGCTCATTCTTCAGTCAACATTGTATTGCGCGGGCACATATACTAGAAGGTAATCTTGTCTGAATATCTTGCTTCTGTCTGAATATTCGAAGCTGCCATACCTCTGAAACATCATGGAGGGAGAAAAGTGTACTCTAATTTATTAAATAAAGATATCAAACTATTCTACAAAACAAGCTACAAACCCCTTTGTTTCACACCCTCTCCCCCCCCCCCCCCCCCCCGTCCCCCTCCCCCTTCTCACTACTTCCTCTCCCATGATTCCCTCGTTTCCGTCCGGCGGCCATTTTACCGGTTTGGCCCAACATGACCAGATAAGTGGTTTCTCGTTCTCTGTTTTGTGTTACTTGTTTTTTGCCTAAAGAAGACCCAAGAGGTCGAAATGCAGTGTGTCTTGTCCTGTACCTTGTTTGTCTATGTCCTTAGCGGTAACTAACCCCTTCTGGTTCTATTTCAAAATTTAAAAAAAAGACAAAAAAAGAAAGCGAAAGCGATGTGGGAAGTGCACAAAACACGCGGGCCATACATTTTACTACCCTGTCCAAACAAAACAAAAATCTTCTGCTCACCCCGTTACTTGAAAAAAAAAAAAATGCATGACTGAACCGAGCCTCCAAAATCCACCCCACTTTGCCCAGCACTTTCCCCAACCCTAATTCCCCCCGCCCCCTTCCCTCTCCTGCCTCCATCCTTCCCACATTGTTCTGGTCCACTGTGGTGGAAAAACCAGACTGTTGGAAGAACCAAAAATCACAGAAGCTTTACGCCTGTGTCTGGGCATTGGTGCAGCTATTGAAGAAGACTCGAAGGGCGGATTCGAAAGCTATGGCCAACGGAACTCAAGTTACGTCGGGGTCTTTCTTCTTCATTCAGTTCTGCGCTGCCGAGTTTTTTCCCCCCCATTCTTACATACACTAGGCTGTGTTCCCACTAATGTGGTCCTTCTTGAGCACAGTGACCTCTGTGTCGTCTGTGGTGTATCCATGTGTGAAATGGACTGAGTTTCGTTGTCTGGCAGTAACTACTGCGATCAATTTTGCTGCCAGACAGTGTTATGTCAAATCTGTCTGCACTACTGTCTGGTCGACTTATTAACCCGAGGTTAGCTGGGGTTTCGTCCTTGGCGGGAGTTTTCACTGAGGCACAAGGTCACATGTCGATGTTCTCACGCGTCACGTTCCGAATAGGAGTGGTGAAGGTAATAGGGTGAGTGTTTCGAAGTTGTTTTGTTTAGTGGCATGTTAAATGATAAGATGCCCTTTGCAAAAGCCACGGTTGCACCACAAAACCGATTGCCAAAATCGTTTCGATTCTCTCCCCCCCCCCCCCCCCCCCCCCCTCCAACTTTGCCTCCTTGATATTCTCTTTGCTCTATATTTCCTCTGTTCGATATTCAGTTTGAAGACCTTGTCATTGAAACTTCCCCCCTCCCCTCTTGCATAATACTCCTTTCAGCATAATATTCCTTCTGCTCAAAAGTCTGCATGCTTGATGCTCGCCCTAGTACATG
>JADBJO010002739.1:205000-217500 GCA_016801955.1 Conus betulinus
TAACACACACACACACACACACACACACACACACACACACACACACACACACACGCACGCACGCACGCACGCACACGCACACCCACCCACGCACACCCACCCCCACACATGGACATGGACCGACACACACATTGAAAGATTGCATTTTTCTAAGTAGCTCGAGCGTGCACAAACACATATATCTAATCACACGGACTGGGGGGGGGGGGGGGGGGGGGGGAAAGAAGAAGATTGACGGGATGTTCAGAACAGGTCCTTGAAACATAAATAAGATATATTGTTTATTTCTCTTGGTCAGGTGCAATAACTGAAAAAAAAATAAAAGAAATCTTAAAAGAGGACCGTGACACAGGGGGAGTATCGAACAGAAGTAGGAGAGAAGATAGATAAGATAAGAAGATAAGATAAGAAACGCTTTATTATCTCATCATGAGAAATTTGGTCCAGGTGTATTTCACACACAAAAACACAGCATTAGAAAACCAACAAAACACAAAAAACATAAGAAAATTATCAACATCACAGAAAATAACCATTTCATGAACTCATTGCACATTTTATTCTACATAATATCATTTACATTGCACATTCATACATAATCACATCATTTACATTGTATGTTATCAAGAAAAATTCACAATAAAGATGTTTATAAATGTAAAGAGATTAATTTAACGATTAAATCAAACAAATTTGTGTATAAGTGATATTATATGACACGTTTACAGCCCCACAAATACACCCATGTATATACAAAAGTTTGCACAAACATCCCCACTTTTCACAGACAGGTATGCATCCATCCCTGCACACCACACACACGTGCGCGCCCTGCGCGCGCGCACACATGCGCATACACACACACACACACACACACACACACACACACACACACACACACACACACACACACGTATGCCTGTAAAGACAAACACAAACATACACTCACATGTGCACACACATGCGCACACAAACATGCACATGCGCACTCTCACCTAATACAAATTCAGAAGTCATAGGTCAAAAACAAGTTTCGCTTGATAAAGGTTACTGATTTAAAAGATGGATTGACTGGGGAATAAAAGTTTTTTGAGCTCTTGTTTTCACTCTCAAGGTTCTGTACCGACGTCCTGATGGTAACAGTTCATAATGCTTAGCCAGGACATGGCTATCATCACTGGCTATCTGTCTGGCTTTGTTCAGCACTCTTCTGTCGTACAACGCTTTCAAACTGGTTTGTCTTGCACCCACACCTTTATTACACACACTCACAACATCATTCAGCACATTCTTACATCGCAAACTCAAACTCCATACCAGCTCATAAAAGAGAGGGAGGAAGGGGGAGTGGAAAGGGGGGGAGGGGGGGGGGGGGGCTATCTAACCGGATATCGTCCGATAAGTGAGAGCATCAAGTTGACTCCCCGTTCGAAGCGCACATTGAATTGTCTGTTGAGCCCAACTACTTGGTTTGGGATCCCTCTCTCTCTCTCTCTGTGCATTCTATATCATGACATGGCAGGTCAGGTGGCTGTGGAATAAATCGGTTCAAGATAAGGTTTAGACCTTGTTGATAATGTTTACAGCAGACTTCAAAGAACATTACAGTGCCGCCGAACGAAAGAAACAAAACCAAATGACAAGACAAAACACGACGCGTTTCGACCGCTTTGGTCTTCTACAGGCAAGACAATCAAATCAAGACTATGAAAAGGAAGAACGCACAATGGCTTATCTCCTCTGATTGGGCGCAAAAAGGGATGTGGATTGTTTCAATTTCCACCTTAGCCACTCTCTTCGAAACCCATTTGCAACAGATCTGTTCATTTCTCGCTTCTGTTAGGCTTTCAAGCGGAGGATGATCACGTGACTACATACAGCGCCGTTCGTTGCTTCATGATGCTTAATCCGAAAGACGTTTATCCACCAAACTGAATGCAAAATGAAGAACGTGCAATCACTTATCTTTGTCAGAATCAAAAGTCAACGCCCATCTTGCGCCAAATTCGACATAGAGAAGTGATCGCGTCGTTCTTCATTTTCGTTGTCCTGCGTGTTGTTTTTATCTTGTCTGAAGAAGACCTAAGAGGTCGAAACGCGTCGTGTTTTGTCTTGTGGTTCGTTTGTCCACGTTGTTAGGTGGAGTCATAAGAATCACTCTGAAATGTGTTTAGATCTCCGCCTGCAGTGGCCTCACTTGGCCACCGAAAGACCAATGTTTTCTCTTCTAGATCAACCCAAGCTCTTTTCTATAATCGCACGCTACTCAACTGAGGACGAATTTCACTTTGTATGACAACGTCGAAAATATACTATAGCTCCAAACAGTCTGATTCTACAAAAGTATTGACCATGTTATCAGAGTTTAGTCTTTTTCAGAAACTCACTCTGGGAAGTAGATTCCACTTAATTTAGTAAATTGCAAAAGCCGAGAAAAAGTGTATGGGAGTAATCAGGACAACTAGCCCAGCCAGGGTCTGAATAATGAAAAACTTCCTTATTCACTTTTTTTTTTAAAAAGAAGTTCCTATATGTTTTATCTTATATGTTTTACTTATTGAACTTCATGACTTTTATTTCTGATGAGTTAACAACAAAACAGTGATCGATTCTGTATGCTTCTCTGGTAAAGAATAATATGATGATGAATATATCTTTCTTCTCCTTTTAGGAATTTTTTTTCCCCAGAGTTGGGTTGTACTTTTTTGTTGTTGAGAGGGGCACAGCAGAGACTGGGAACTGAGAAAGAACTGTTACAGGTCTGAGAGGATCAGGAAACTTTGTTTATGGAAACGAATATTTTTTTTTGTGGGTGGCACTACGGATGCGAACTTTGAAAGACAAAGGTAGTCAGGCGTTGATTCAACGACTGCCTACCTTGCGCTGAAGAGTGGAGAGATCGAAGCTAAGTAACAAATTCGTTCATTTCCGTTGTCCTGTTTGTTTGTGTCTTGCCTGAAGAAGATCTAGGAGATCGAAACGCGTCGTGTTTTGTCTTGTGACTCGTTTGTCCACGTTTCTCTTGGCGGTTCGCTAACATTTATCTAGGATTTGTTTAGATTTCCGCCTGCAGTCGTCTCACTTTGCAACTAGATTCCTTTTTTTTAAGTCCGCGAGGACATGTTAATGTATTTAATTTGAAAAAAAAAACATGTCTCATCAATTTTGTGAAAAAATAGAAAATATGTAAATAATGTAAAGAGTTTAGTTGTTCATTAGAAAAAAAAATGTCTCATCAATTTTGTGAAACAAAATAGAAATAATTTGTATGTAAATAGTGTAAAGAGTTTAGCTGTTAGAAAGGGGGACTCTTGTGTTGTCTGACTGGTTGTTTGTTGACGTTGCGTAAGCGAGGGTGTGACAGAGAGACGGACACACCAACAGACACAGCTGAAAAAAGTATTCAATTTAGCCGAGGTGGCCGGGATTGCTCTGTTGGAAGAGCGCCAGGGGTTTCGTAATCTTGGTGATCCTAGGGTTGCGGGTTCAAATCTCCACCAGCCCGTTTGCCGTTTTGGCACAGTGGGATTTTTCCATAAGAGTTAACATTGGTTCTGACTCCATTTCCCAAACAGTCCTACGAATGAGACTGTAAACAGAGGTTCCGTGCTTGAACGCACACATAACATCTTGCTCACTCGTAAAATCCCATCCCCAACTTTCGGAAGAGAAGGCCAGTTTGGCCGTTGGTTTGGATGACACGTTACACATAGCATGCGCCCTGTGTGAGAAATTGAAAGAATGAAGGGCGTAAGGAAACTGAATGAACGATAGTGACTGGATGACACGGGAAACGACTGAAAGAAGCGCCGGCAAGCAGCTCTTCAGTCGGCATTACCCAGGTAGACAGCGCATTGTGTAGATTGTTAGGGCCTAGAACGTTTGGCAAGGCGCTTTATAAATGCTTTGTTATTATCATAATGGCACTGAAACTAAACCTGGAACCGGCATAGAAACGGGGGCCTGTTGCCAATTAAGAACTCAGTGAAAGGGGGAAAAAATACAACAAGAAGAAGAAGCGCTTAACGATTCCAGCTAATCTATACAAGGCTTATAAGCAGAATGCTGATTTTCGCTTTTCAATCTGAAATCTCGCCAGTCCTCGTCCGCACGTACATCATCCCTTCCCGTCCACACCACCTCTCCCTCCACCTCTATCAGTACCGCCATCTTTTCCTTCCTCAAATAACAAGAAAACAAAAACAACAGCACACAGGCACAAGAAATACGCCTACCTCCCTCCGAAAACAAACAAGGAAAACACACAAACAAATATAACCAAAAAAAAGAAAAAAAAAAAGAAGAGAAAGCAGAGAGACAGCAGCAAATAAGCATACAAACAAATCGGAAAGCCCCAAACTCCGGAAAGTTTCAATAAATGAATAAACAGGTAGATGAATAGAGAAAAAAAAAAAAGAACGAACACGCAAAAATATGAATATATTTGAATGATTGACTGAATAGATAAACCGAGTAAATAAGCGAACGAGTAAATGATGAAAAAAAACTGAATGAAGAAACAAATAAACACAGACATAAATAACAAAAATATATACATAAATAGACAGATAAAATAATAAATAAAAACAACGAAGAAATAAACACATTAATATGAATAAATGAATGGATGAATAGATGAATAACAAATAATAAATGAATAGATAAACAAATAAACGAATAGATAAATCCATAAACAGATCAATAAAAGTAATCAGCTGATGAAGGAATCAGGAAGGAAAGGAATCCCGCCACATTGTCCAAACAACGTTGTTTGATGGGCGGCCATTGGCGGTCTCATTTGTCACTCCAGTGACGGCAGTCGGCGCCCAGAGGGTGAGAAGTCAGGGGAGGAAACCAGTGACCACATTGGCCACCAGCCCAACATGAAGGATGGGGTATATAGTGAGAGGCTACTGCTGTTCACGCTTAACATCAGTGTGTGTGTGTGTGTGTGTGTGTGTGTTCACGCGCCATTCACCTATAGGTCCCCTCCTGCCACACACAGACACACACACACACACACACACACACACACACACACACACACACACACACACACACACACACACACACACATATATATGATATGATATATGTGATTATATATATATATATATATATATATATATATATATATATGTGTGTGTGTGTGTGTGTGTGTGTGTGTGTGTGTGTGTGTGTGTGTGTACTCTAGAGGACGAAAGTGTCGGGGAAAAACGCATTCTTCCTACCTACCAATTTGTCTACTTACATGCCAATGTATTTACATATCTGAAAAGATGAAAGTGGGGATGGGGAAGAAAAACGTTTTCATCGGCAGCCTCCTATTCCTAGTCCTCTCAGTCAAATGACATGTTTGTACACTTTCCCCCGACTTCCCCATATACAACCGCACCCAACGTTGCACCGCAGCAGCAGTAGTCAGAGAGAGTATGATCAACGTTGCCACCTCTTAAAAGGGTGTCTGTGTTACAGACGTGATTGTGGAACGCTGGGACATTACCCATCTAATCTTTCGCCGTCTTCTTCTTCTTCTTCTTTCTTCTCTCCTCCTCCTCCTCCTCCTCCTCCTCCTCCTCCTCTTCTTCTTCTTCTCCTTTCTCTTCTTCTTCTTCTTGGAATTTATGCTTTAAAGACCGTCTCCTTTGCTCGCTTTCGTCTGGCTCTTTGACCAACAACAATGGTTTTCTTTTTATCTGATGAGGTATTGTTTTTTTCTCGTCTTCTTTCTTTCTATGCCTTTTATGTGTTATTTTCTTTTTTTTTTCTCCTTAGGAATAGTTGACTGTCAGGTTGTTTCAGCGGATCTGAATAACATGTTTGTTCAAACATCTCTTTGCTGATCTCTCTTTTTGTAATCCTTTGCACTTTCTGAGTGTTTGCTGATGGTGATCTCTCTTAGTGAGTGATCCCTCAGTATGTGTTTTGTGTAAACTTGATCACAGCTGCTTTGAAGGGTTCATGACGTAGCTGGGTAATGTCGTCATGACAGCTTCCACCGTTTTGCAGTCACTTCCGCGTGTTTGCCGCGATAATAGTCTCCCTTGAACTCTCTGTAGTCTCGTCCTTGGCACACAGACATTATGAAGATAGTCAGACATCATGTGTCCTTTCTGTATATGACACAAAGCAACTTCGATGATTCAGTCAAGTGCCTCTGTACAAACATGACAGAGATCATGTGTCCTTTTACATTACGTCACAGAGACATCTCAAGTATGTAGTTACTATGTGTCGCTATTCTCTCACGTCGCAAAGATATAATTTCTTAACGTAGTCAGTACATTTCCCTGTATAAACTGGCACAGAGACATAACGAATGATTTAGCTAACCCCAGTCTTTTACAAACGTGTCAAACCGACATTATTTATCGTGTAGTTTTCACGTTTTCCCTTACAATTATGTGACAGATATATCGGTGCTGATTTCGTCATTATTGTTACTGATTTAGTCATCGTATGTCCGCTACTAAAACGACGCGGTCATATCAGTAATTCCATCGTCATATGTCTCTTTACTGACATGGCACACCGAGGTAGAGCTAATTCATAACGAATTTTGACAGTTTTGCGTCCGTTCACCGTCTATCCCTCTATCACACAGATTCCTCTTCATATTGTCCTCCTTGTCTTGGCATTGCCTCTTTCACGGCAGATTATGAAGAGTAAAGAAAGGGTGCATTCTGAGCCTGAAGAGGCGGAAAGTAAGAGGGTTCTTGATTGTGTAGTTCTCCTCCCCGCCTGTTGCAGTGCCGGCGCCAGCGGCTATTGATGGCACCGGTTTGGTGGAGACTTATGGGTAGGAGGAGTGGGCAGGGAGTGGAGGTGGGGGGGAGGGAGGATGGGGTGGAGGCTAGGGGGTGGGGATGGGGGGGAGGGGGGCTTGGTGCTGTCGAGGCTGCATGCCTAGTGGTAGTGCCATGACTGCTGGATGAGACAGCTCCCAAGATCTGAATGGAATCCGGACTGGGTCCAGGGAAGATTGTGTGTGCTGAATGTCAACTGTATTAGTTGAGGCTGATGTAGTTACTGCTGTGTTATCATAACAGCTCTTTATTATTATCATCATCAGCATCATTATTATCATCATCATCATCTTTGTCGTCGTTGTTGTTTTCGTCATCGTCGTCGTCGTCGTCGTCGTCGTCATCATCATCATCATCATCATCATCATCATTGTTGTTGTTGTTGTTGTTCATTGTTATCATATCATCATCATTATTGTTTGTTATTATCATCATTATCGTCATCATCATCATCATCATCATCATCATCATCATCATCATCATCATCATCATCATCATCATCATGATTAATATTATTGTTATTGTTATTATCCTTTTCATTATAATTATCATTATGTTATTGTTATCATCATCATTATTATTATTACTATTATTGTCATGATTATATTATTGTTCTGTTAATATTATAGTTATTATTATTATTATTATTATTATCATTATCATTATTATCATCATCTGTGATTTTTTCTGCTTTTCGATTTGATTTTTGTTCAATTTCTGTTGCCACTCTCTCCCTTCATCCGTTTTTTTTTTTTTCCCGCTCTAAGATTTTTACGAAGAGTTTTTTTTAACGAAGTTTCTGGTGCGTTTTTAGAAGGTCTATTTGAAAGAGATGTGTGAATTATGTGTGTGTGTGTGTGTGTGTGTGTGTGTGTGTGTGTGTGTGTGTGTGTGTGTGTGTGTGTGTGTGTGTGTGTGTGTGTGATGACTTGTGAGTTGATTTTAACACGGTGACAGCCCTGATATGGCCCTTTGCGGTCGGCTGGGCTATAAACAACATTACGTTACCTAATCTTACCGCTCTTACTACCTTCCCTTCTCCCCCCCCCCCCCCCCCCACTCAACCTCTTTTCCTCTGAATATTCTATGGTATTCTTCCAAGTTTTCTTTTAAGTAATTGTTTGCCCACCTTTCTTACTGCGTGGCAGGACACAGAAGACTTAGGTGTGTCATATAACTAAAGGTCATTCTGTGAATTTCATGAGGTTTTTTTTCTTTTAGTGAGTCAGGATGTGAAGGGGAAGTGGTGAGGGCAGGGTGAGGGCAGAGGGCAGGGTGAGGGCAGGGTGAGGGCAGGGTGAGGGCAGGGTGAGGGCAGGGGAGGGCAGGGTGAGGGCAGGGTGAGGGCAGGGAGAGGGCAGGGTGAGGGCAGGGAGAGGGCAGGGTGAGGGCAGGGAGAGGGCAGGATGAGGGCAGGGTGACGGCAGGGAGAGGGCAGGGTGAGGGCAGGGAGAGGGCAGGGTGAGGGCAGGGGGTGAGGGCAGGGAGAGGGCAGGGTGAGGGCAGGTGAGGGGCAGGGTGAGGGCAGGGTGAGGGCAGGGGGAGGGCAGGGTGAGGGCAGGAGAGGGCAGGGATGAGGGCAGGGAGAGGGCAGGGAGAGGGCAGGGTGAGGGCAGGGAGAGGGCAGGGGCAGGGTGAGGGCAGGGAGGGCAGGGAGGGCAGGGTGAGGGCAGGGTGAGGGCAGGGTGAGGGCAGGGGAGGGCAGGGGGAGGGCAGGGAGAGGCAGGGGAGAGGCAGGGAGGGAGGGGCAGGGAGAGGGCAGGGAGAGGGCAGGGAGAGGGCAGGGAGAGGGCAGGGGTGAGGGCAGGGAGAGGGGCAGGGCAGGTGAGGGCAGGGTGAGGGCAGGGCAGGGTGAGGGCAGGGTGGGAGGCAGGGGAGAGGGCAGGGTGAGGGCAGGGAGAGGGCAGGGTGAGGGCAGGGAGAGGACAGGGTGAGGGCAGGGTGAGGGCAGGGTGAGGGCAGGGGAGGGCAGGGAGAGGACAGGGTGAGGGCAGGGTGAGGGCAGGGTGAGGGCAGGGAGAGGGCAGGATGAGGGCAGGGGAGGGCAGGGCAGGCAGAGGGCAGGGAGAGGGCAGAGGTGAGGGAGGGCAGGGTGAGGGCAGGGGAGAGGGCAGGTGAGGGCAGGGGAGGGCAGGGTGAGGCAGGGTGAGGGCAGGGTGGTGAGGGCAGGGTGAGGGCAGGGAGAGGGCAGGGTGAGGGGAGGGCAGGGCAGGGAGGGCAGGGTGAGGGCAGGGTGAGGGCAGGGTGAGGGCAGGGTGAGGGAGGGCAGGGTGAGGGCAGGGAGAGGGCAGGGTGAGGGCAGGGTGAGGGCAGGGAGAGGGCAGGGGAGGGCAGGGCAGGGTGAGGGCAGGGTGAGGCAGGGAGAGGGCAGGGTGAGGGCAGGGAGAGGGGCAGGATGAGGGCAGGGAGAGGGTGAGGCAGGGAGAGGGCAGGGAGAGGGCAGGGAGAGGGCAGGGTGAGAGCAGGGAGAGGGCAGGGAGAGGGCAGGGAGAGAGCAGGGCAGGGGGTGCAGGGTGAGGGCAGGGTTAGGAGGGCAGGGTGAGGGCAGGGAGAGGGCAGGGAGAGGACAGGGGTGAGGGCAGGGAGAGGGCAGGGGTGAGGGCAGGGAGAGGGCAGGGCAGGGAGGACAGGGTGAGGGCAGGGTGTGAGGCAGGGTGAGGGTACAAATTGAAAAGTAAGGGGGAGAGAAAGGGGTTGGGGTGGGGGAGAAGGGTTTGACCAACCATCATCTATTCTCCTTCCCCCTCTGTACTCATACTTTATGGAAACGAAGACGGTTCTTGTCGACCGTGAAACCACAGAACAGTCGCATTGCACCAAGAGCCAGTGCCGTCCTCAATGCAGCAAGATCAGTTATTCACAAAAAATTTCCTTTTTAGAACCCCTCCGATCCTTAACCCTCTGCTGCCTGCCCTTACCTATGATTGCAGTTAATCTGACAATACAGATCAGTCTGCGCCCTGCGAGTACCGGCAGCCATTTTGAAATCCAAGGCAGGGCCGATTACTAATCAAGCCATGAGATGTTATAGTGGAACGTTACAGAAAATGAAGTGGGACATCGTTTATTTCCTTGTAGTTAATGTGGTTTCGGTGGAAGTGCATTCTCTCCTTCTCTCTCTCTCTCTCTCTCATCTCTCTCTCTCTCTCTCTCTCTCTCTCTCTCTCTCTCTCTCTCTCTCTCTCTCTCTCTGATCATGATGAATGAAAATAATATCAAAATTCTACATTGAATATAGAAGTTACAAATGATTAGAAACAATGTAAAAAAAAGAAAGTGTTTGAATGCGCTCGAGTGAACGGGGACACCAGCTACACTGGTCATTACAGAGCATTGTGGAAACATAACTTGTTTTCATACACGAAAGAGACACTTTCAATGAGGTGACAGTTAAAGTGAGATCGAAATCTGTAATGGCGAAGCGTCAAAAAAAAAAAGAAAGAAAAGAAAAAAGGAAAACAGAAATAAATAAAAAAGATGAACGAGACGTGAAGTTTGTTTGGAAGGATTTATTTGCTTTATTGAACGAAAGGTTGTGCGTGGGCGTTCGTGTGCTCGCGTGTGCTGCGTGCATGTGTGTTAATGTGTATGTGGCATCTGGTATCGTTCAGCAAGATAAAGGAGCACACGGGGAATAAACACATCCGTCTTTGTGAACTATTACTTCCCCTGGCTGAAAAAAAACGCGCGTCGTCATCAGTAACATTAGCACACGGGGAGTAAGCACTTCAGTCCATATGAATTATTACTTCCCCCTGGTTAAAAAGGTCGCCAAGATCTGTTTCTCATCATTGGTAGCATAAGCACACGGGGAATGAAGACCTCAGTCCATAATTATCAGCTATTACTTCCCCTGGCTGAGCAGCGTGCTAGGATCTGTTTGCCATCAAGGCAACATGGTTACAAACTTTCCACTGACCAACAACATTATTCAGTTACTGTCACGCATTACTGATTTATTTATTTTCCTTAGGAGATGAAACCTGCTTTGCTGACATGCCAGTGAGGGACAAACTGTTTGGCCCACGGAAGAGTCTCTGACATACTGCAGCAGCAGTCACCAGGACCTCTGGAGATGCTGTAGTGGCGAACATCCAACACTACATTTTCATGGAATATTCATACATTTTAGTGATATAAATGTTGGGTTGGGTGGGTTGGGTTGCCCCCCCCCCCTCCTCCCTCTCCTCCCCGTAATTTGTTTTTAAAGTCCAGGAGGATCAACACTTTCAGTCATTACCAACAATTATTCCCCTGGCGGAAATGTGATTTTGTCCCCAATCATAAACTAAGTCAAACGGGAGGTCTACGATTCATTTGGCCTTGGCGGAGGTGTGCGTGCTCCCCTGTGCCCTTCCCATCACTAATGCAGCCATCATGTATCCCTTTTACAAGCATGGCACGGAGGCAGCATCAATCAGTCATCATTTGCCCTCTCACACAGATGGTACACAGGCAGAATCACTGAAGTAGTCAAAGACATTAACCAAATCTGTCGTGCTGTGTCCGTTCACCATATTTCGGCACCATCAAACTGGTTCTTCTGTTGTCTACCTTATATAGTTGGCATTGCTTCTCTAGTGGCTATTAGCAGAAGGTGGGGATGTGGTGTTGTGGGCGGCGAAGGGGCGGGAAGTAAGGAGGATTTGGACTCTAGTTGTCTCCCTTGCCCTTGGCATTGCCAGCAGCTATTGGTGGCAGCAATTTGTTGGAAATCCAAGGAGTGAAGATGAGAGGGGAAGAGGGGGGGGGGGAGGGGAGAAGGAGGGAGAGGGGTATGAAGCGTAAGTGTGGAGTGGGAGGCTGAGGTGAGGGGTGGGTGGGGTAGTGTTGGGGTCCCACAGGGAGTGGTCAGTGGCACTGTCATTATTTCTGGATGAGATGGCCCTGGGGAACTGAAGTGGAATGGAGTCTGGATCTGTGGATGGTTCTTGGTGCCAGAAAGTCAGCTTTTGGGGGCTGAAAGGGCCTTTGTGATTGTTGTTGTTACTACTTCTCTCCTTCATCATTATTTCTAGTAATATTGCAATCGCATCTTCCGTTTCTTTTCATTTATTTTCCTTTCTTTTTCATTTGTTCCCTGCTTTTTTTTCCTCCTCATACTCATTTCTCCTTTCGTCTTCCCTCCCTTTCCACTTCCCTACCCCCTACTTTTCTTAGCTGTAGATACGCTGTGTATTCTATTTTATCGGTCAAAGTTTTTTTTTTTTTTTGAGTACTCATTTGTGTGTGTGTGTGTGTGTGTGTGTGTGTGTGTGTGTGTGTGTGTGTGTGTGTGTGTGTGTGCATTTTTTTAGAAATAACTTTGAGCTGGCTGTTACGATATTGCAGACCGTGGTTTTGTCTTTTATTAAGTTTCAAAAAGAAGTGGCTGAGGGCGGATAATGAAGCAAAATTTAGAAAGAGAAGGGGTTAGTTACCGCCAAGGACACAGACAAACAAAGTACACGACAAAACACAGTGTTTTGTACTGTACTTTGGTCGTGTCTGTCCTTGGCGGTAACGAAACCCCTCTCTTTCTAAATTTTGCTCCTAATTAACAGTCAGCTTGAGGGTTTTGGACTTTTATGAAGGGAGTTAGGACAGGAAACGGTAGATAGGGGAAAAGAGGAAAGAGCGAGGAGGGAGGATGGGAAGGAGGGTGTGCCCGAAGCGAAGGATGAGGGGGATGGAGGTCAAAGAGGGATGAGACCA
>JADBJO010002739.1:222500-225000 GCA_016801955.1 Conus betulinus
TCTGAAATTCTGTGGTCCTTCGTGTCTTTCTCTCGCTGTGACTTCAGTTTGGATTTCCCCTCCAGCTTCTATGTTCCTGGTGAATTCATGTCGAGGTCGCCAGTATAAGCGGGTTCATGAGGACTGTCGTTGGACTGACATAGTGGCGCCCTCTCGAGGAAGACGCTCATTCACGTTAGCTCTGCAACTATGCAACTACGGTCGTCAGCTGTGGGCTCAGTAAAAGGTTACATCAGAACAGGCACCACTGAACATCACCAAAGTGACTCCACAGCAGCGCAGTGTCTCCTCTCGCGGGCTGTCTCATCACGACTTGTTATCGACTCTCACTGTGGATGGCCGGTGCCGGTACAAGCCTGGGTGTGACTGTGGACAGGGAGGCAGACTGAGCCAAGTGGAGATAGTGCCGCTGAAGTGGAGACAGTGCCGCTGAAGTGGACAGGGAGCCAGACTGAGCCAAGTGGAGATAATGCCGCTGAAGTGGACAGGGAGCCAGACTGAGCCAAGTGGAGATAGTGCCGCTGAAGTGGACAGGGAGCCAGACTGAGCCAAGTGGGAGATAGTGCCGCTGAAGTGGACAGGGAGCCAGACTGAGCCAAGTGGAGACAGTGCCGCTGTAGTGGCGCAGGGGATGACACAGAAAAAAACAAGGCCGCGGAAATGTTGTGCAGATCCCGTTTGAAATGACGGATTGAGGATCCGTTTATCAAGCTCGCTCATAACTATTGAATCGATTTGTGGAGAAAATGAAACTTTTGGTGCAGATCTGGATCGTCATGTGTCCCTGGTTAAACGGTACAGATGCATTATTAATATTGCAATAATCATGTGTCTCTCGCTAAATGGTACAGATTGCATTATTAATATTGTAATAATCATGTGTCCCTGGCTAAATGGTACAGATACATTATTAATATTGCAATAATCATGTGTCTCTCGCTAAATGGTACAGATGCATTATCAATATTGTAATAATCATGTGTCCCTTGCTAAATGGTACAGACACATGATCAATATTGTAATAATCATGTGTCCCTTCCTAAAATGGCACAGAAATATTATCAAAATTGTAGTCATCTTGAGTCCCCTCCTAAAATGGCAGAGCGATATCAACATTGTAGTCATCATGAGACTCTCGTGGCCATTCATGTGTCCCTCGCGGGAAAATGGCACATACATATCATTAACATGTGGTCATCATGGCACATACACATCATTAACATTGTGGTCATCATGGCACATACACATCATTAACATTGTGGTCATCATGGCACATACATATCATTAACATTGTGGTCATCATGCATTCGATCCTAAAATGGCACAGATATATCATTAACATTGTGGTCATCATGCATTCGATCCTAAAATGGCACAGATATATCATTAACATTGTGGTCATCATGCATTCGATCCTAAAATGGCACAGATATATCATTAACATTGTGGTCATCATGCATTCGATCCTAAAATGGCACAGATATATCATTAACATTGTGGTCATCATGCATTCGATCCTAAAATGGCACAGATATATCATTACTACTGCAGTCATCATGTGTCCCTTCCTAAGCCGGTACAGAAATATTGATATTACAATTATCATATGCCCCTCACTAAAATGGCACATATGTACTACCATTGTTATCATTAACATTGTAGTCATCATGCCTTTCTTCCTAAAGTGGCACAGATATGTTATAGATATTGCGGTCATCGTGTTAACCTTTTCAAAATGGCACAGATATATTATTAATATTGTAGTCGTCATCCGTCCCCTCCTGAAATAGCACAGAGGTATTATCAATATTATGGTCATCATGCGTACTTTCTAAAAATGGGCACAGAGATACTATCGATAACGTAATGATCAGCTCTCTCTTTAGAAACAGCACATTGATAACGCATTCATAGCAATCTTTGTGACGTGGCGTCTGTCGACCACTATCTCCACCATCACATGGGTTTTATAGTACCTTTCTTTAGCTGGCAATAGAGCACCTTAAGTGACCCTTTGCAAGGGGAGAGAGAAGATGTGTTGTGAGCGTAAAGAGGCGGGCAGTAAGGTGGATGTGGTGGATATTGTGGTTGTCTCCCTTCTCTCCCGCAGCTCTGGCGGCTTTCGAGGCACCAGTTTATGGGGGGGGGGGGGGGGGGGGGGGGGGGGGGTCCATGGGGATGCAGGAAGGGCGGGGGGTAGAGGCGGTAGTAGGAAAGGGGGGGTGAAGGAAGGGGGAGGATGGGTTGGGGATGGGGCCCTGGCACTGTCGGTGGTCCTGAAAAGGTGGGCACTGGTACCTGTCGTTAGTTCTTGATGAGACAGCCCTGAGAATGTGACGTGGAATCATGCCTGGGTTCACGGAATGATTCTGGAGGCCAGACTGTCAAATGCTTGGGCGGACGTGGCTTTTTGTTGTTGCTTTTGTTACTACCTGCTCCCTTTTGGTTATCATCATCATCATCATCATCATCATCATCATCATCATCATCATCATCCATC
>JADBJO010002739.1:227500-232500 GCA_016801955.1 Conus betulinus
AGTTGTGCATATAATACATTAGATAACACTTCACAAAAATGTTCTTCTGATGTGAAATTCAGAAAGATTGGTGAAGAGCGCAGAAGACAGAGAAAGGAGGGGGAGGGGAGAAGAAAACACAGGAATGGAAGGGAAGAGTGGCTAAAAAAAAAACTAAAGAAAAAAAAAAACAACAGAAAAGGGATATAATAATAGTAATAGTGATGTTGATGATGACGACGACGACGACGACGACGAACTATGATAATGATGATGATAATGATGATGATGATGATGGTGATGATGATGATGATGAATGTTATTGTTGATGTTTAGTTGTGTTGTTATTATATTTGTTGTTGTTGTTATGCTCATTGTTGCTATCTTTTCTTCTTTCCATGTTCGATTTAACTTTCTTCTTCTTCTTCTTCTCCTCCTCCTCCCCCTCTTCCTTCTCTTCTTCTACTTCTTCTTCTTCTGACTCTTCTTCTGACTCTCCTTCTTCTTAACCACCAGTTCCTCCCTTTCTGTTGATTCCCTTCTCCTCCCCATTCTCTCTTCTCAAAGTGTACATGTAATGGCAGTGTTGGAGCAGTGTACTGCAACATGTTATATTCAGTGGTCTTGCTGTCTACATTTCTATTGACTGACATGAGCTGTGGACTTAGGGCGTGTCCCTGAAGTAACCACCAGTCTCGGACCTTCGAAGTTGTTGAAAAGGAATCAGGACAGGAAGAGGATATAGGAGACATGGACAAAAATTGGGAGTGGGGAGGCAGAAGAAAAGGGAGGAGAGGGACAGGAGGGGGATAGACAAACCTTCATCCGTCCTCCTGTTCTCGTCGTACATACACCGACGGGAAACGAAGACAGTCCTTCCCGTCCGCCAGGTCGCAGAATGGTGAGATTGTTCCAACGGCCAGTGCTGCCCTCGGGTGGCAGGGATGAACGATCTACAGTCACCCCTTCCAGCCTCTGTCCGACCCCACATCATAAAATCTGACGGCACCAGTCTCGGCAGCACCGGCACCGGCAGCTCAGCCATCTTGAAATCCCAGAGAAGGGAAGTCACCCTGTAATCCTGAAAGCCAATACAGCCCAATCATTATCCATCATTAGGTGTGTTTTGGTGAAATGAGATGGGATGAAACGGGTAGTCGTTTGTTTCTTCACGTTTTATTGTTGTTCTGGGAGGGGAACAGGGCGGGGGTGGGGTGGGGGGAGTAGGGGGGGGGGGGAGAAGTGTGTTTTTAGCATTTGTTCGTTTGATCGTCGGTTAAATGCGATTGCTCATCTCGTAATCGATCCCTTTGCTCCCTCCACCGCTCTCTCTCTCTCTCTCTCTCTCTCTCTCTCTGTCTCTCTCTCTCTCTGTCTCTCTCTCTCTCTCTCTCTCTCTCTCTCTGGATACATATTCATTTTCTTTATTAATGTATATTGTATATGCATATTTTTTGTTCTTTTCATCTTCGTTCTTTGCTTTCTTTGTCTATTTCTTTTGCCCACGGAACTAAACACGACAACAACTACAAAACAACATTATTCATGCACATCCCATCACCCTCTTCAAATAAAATTTGTTCTGTCTGTCTGTCTGTCGGTCGGTCGGTCGGTCCGGTCGGTCGGTCGGTCGGTCGGTCGGTCGGTCAGCCTGCCTATCTGTCTCTGTCTCTCTCTGTCTGTCTGTCTGTCTCTGTCTGTCTCACGCTGTCTTTCACTATCTGTCTGTCTGTCTGTCTCTCGTTTATGAATCTCTAAAAGCCATCCAGATTAAAAAAAAATCTATTTTCAATCTGGTAGTGAATATTTGCGACGTTGAAAAGAGAGTACATGTTAGAATATCTTAGCATGCTTACAGTTTTACGATGTAGTCTCTCTATTGTTCCTTTTCTTGAGCGCACTTTGATTGTGACACAGTGTATAACATTTTAGGGAAGGCAGAAGTTATCTCCTCCTTCTTGAGTGCAGAAGTCTGGTCTCCTCTACAGCTGGGGAACATCAAATGAAAAAGAATGGATCTGTCAATCTGTCATTGTAAATGTCAAAGTCCAGTTACTAAAACAATGGTCAGGAACAATTTCAAATAATCTGTCAACAAACAAAATGGTGGTAATAATCGATTGATATGAAGAATGCTGGTATACCTTTGATATGAACGTTTATCTTCAACAGACGAAGTAGCCGAAGACATTTATCTTCAGCAGACGAAATATCCGAAGAAACACTTCCTTCCCAGAGTGCTTAGAAGAAGGGAACGTTTTATAGTCTGTCCGTCGGTCGGTCTGCGTGTATGGATGTATGTACACAAACACACACACACACACACACACTCACACACGCACGCACGCACGCGCGCGCGCACACACACACACACACACCACACACACACACACACACACACACACACACACACACACACACACACACACTCCTGAAGCCCAACACAGCCCAGTCAGTATCCCTCATCAGGTGTGTTCGGTGAAATGGCGTGGCAAGGAAATGGGTAGCCGTTTATTTCTTCACGTTCATTGTGTTTCAGGGGAGGGGAAGCGGGGGAGGTGGGGGTGGAAGCGCTGTAATATTAGCACCCCTTCGTTCGATCTTCCGTTAAATACAATTCCTCTTGCCTCTTACGGTCCCCTTTGTTTCCCTCCACCGCTCTCTCTCTGTCTGTCTGTCTCTCTCTCTCTCTCTCTCTCTCTCTCTCTCTCGCTCTCTCTCTCTCTCTCGCTCTCTCTTTCTCTCTCTCTCTCTCACCTCTCTCTCTCTCTCCTCTCTCTCTCTCTCTCTCTCTCTCTCTCTCTCGCTCGCTCGCTCGCTCTCGCTCGCTCTCTGTCTCTCTGTCTATCTCTTTCTCTCTCTCATGTCACTGTCCCTCCTGTGTCCTGTTTCCTGGAGTCATAGGACCATTCTTTCCGTTTTTAGCAGTTTACCTAACAGTAAATTTGTCTTGCAGAACACGGGCGGCCGCTTGCCACTCTAATGGCAGAGGGTCACACTCATCGGCCGGCCACCTTCCGGGGTGAGCTTGTCTGGCGCACAAACCCATCGTCCCGGGTACTTGGGTCGGAACCAGAGGCCTTATGGGATTCCATGTCCACTGGCACTGGACATTTTTTTTTCCCCGTCAGCATCTTTGCTTCTCTCCGGCTCACAAGGGCCGTTGATACTAAGACTGCCTATCTCTGAATGACAGCTGGCGCAGAATTCATTGGAAAAGTCTCCAGAACCGGCTCTCCTGGAAAAAAGAAAACACCCGAAGTGCTGGGGAGGACCCAGAGAAGCACTGTCTCCACCTGCCTTTAGAGCAGTCCCCTGTACCACCCTTGGAGGCCTGCGCTGTGTTGACGATGGGTACAGGCTACATGTTGGTAAAAAAAGACAAACTTCTATGGCCTCCTTCTTGTAGCTGGTGTAAACATTTGCTCTAAAATTTCAAATTAGGTGATTGCAGAAGAAAATTATAACAAATCTTAATGATAATTCTTAGTGAGTCCGCTCAAAAAAAGGAAAAGAAAAAAGAAAACCGAGGACAAACAAGTTACAAGACAAAACACGACGCGTTTCGGCCTCTCAGGTCTTCTACAGGCAAGACAAACAACAGTCAGTTCAATGGAAACGAAGAACGAGCAGTCACTTTTCTTCTCATTCTTCGTCTTCATTGTCCTGAACGTTGTTTCTCTTTCCTGAAGAAGAGGTCAATACGCCGAAATGGTTCTTAAGATTTGTTTTAAAATGACAGCCTGTCTTGCTTCAGGTTATACCGTAGACCTTTCTTTTTTTTTTTTTTTTTGTAATGACCAGATGTCCTCCACTGGTCCAGAATGGTGGCGCTCAACAGAATTCTTTTCACTGCTGCTACTGACTGAGAACTGGAAATGAAATTTCGATTCACTCCGCGTGCAATCATGGCGGCTCTTGCAGTAATGTGTAGGCCTATGCGACTCGGACCTTCGGCGCCGGCTCCGAGTTATTCTTGATAAGGAAGGAGAGCTAGACGGGTTCTGTCGCCATCTATCATCCCTCCTGCCGCTATACAAGTGCCACTCCCGGTCTCTCTAGCATCGGTCATACAATGGTCATAACCTCCCGACGCTAGTCTGTGCATCGGTCCAGGCTTTGAAATTCGACTACCTTAGACATTGTCTCCTGTATTCGCTTGACGACGACTTTGACCAGAATCTTTGGCAGCACTCTTCGATGGAGGTCGGGCTTGATGACCTTAAGAAAGTCAGTCCTAAATGAGATAAGGAACAGTAAACAATGACCAAACAAGTAAGTAAACCTTGCTCCCATGGTGAAATAAATATACGCCCATAACTCCAAACGAATATTGCTAACCGCACTAAATCGCCCAGCAGAAATGACAACAGAGCGCACACAACAAGCGAGGAGACATGGGAAGCAGTATTCGTTTAGAGTGATGGGCGTGAGTCTATTTCATCAGGGGAGCTAGAGTTACTTTTGTTTGATGGCCTTAGTGTTTGATGGCCCTATATGATCTCCGTCTTCGTCGACGATTGTGGTAATTGAGTTTTTGAAGATTCGATCCTGCTTGGTGATTGCTTTCCCACAGCTTTCCTGACAGACAGAAGTCCGGCTTTGTGGCAGATTCGGCGGGGCCAGCTCTGTTAGGTTGCTCACAGTCTTTGCTGCACGAATAGGAACTGGAAGCAGTTTGGCGAACAGAGAATCGGCACCACTGATTTCTGCGGGTTGATAACAGTTTTTTTTTTTGCGCGCGAATAAACGATTGAAAATGGCGGTGCCAGAGTCCGGGTTGCCGACATGTGATATTCCATTGATCGTTGAAGTTTTTTTTTTTTTCCCCCTTTTTTGGGGGTAATGATTATGTATTCTCCCTTTAGTGTTGGGTTTTGGCCGTTAACTAAATTACTACTCTCTGTTTCTGTCTGTCTCTCTTTCTATCTCATTCTCTCTCTCTCTCACTCACTCTCGCTCACTCTCTCTCTCTCTCGCTCTCTCTCTCTCTCTCTCTCTCTCTCTCGCTCTCTCTCTCT
>JADBJO010002739.1:235000-237500 GCA_016801955.1 Conus betulinus
ACAGGGAGAGAGAGAGCGAGAGAGAGGGAGGAGAGAGAGAGGGAGGGAGAGAGGCACAGACGGACAGACAGACAGACAATCACGCCAGGCGGAGAGAAGACGGCCAAAGCCGGTGTGTGGTCTGCCGGGTCTTCCCTGTCCTTTCCTGCAGGGGCGTGACTCTCATACCACTCCCATACCACGCCTCTCCTCTACGTCAGAGCCACAGCCCCCGCTCTTCCCATTGCAGCGCCGGTGCCAGACCTCACACGGCACTGGCCTCGTGAAGTAATGTTGCTTACAGCAACAGCCGACCCGCAAAGGGCCATAATTATCAAGTCAAACTGACAAGTCATTCACTCACACAACCCTTTAAGATATACCTTCTAAAAAAAAACAGACCAGGGGAATTTTGCTAAAACATAAAAATTCTACTGTGAAAATCTCAGATCAGATGATAGAATGGTAATCTCTGTTCAGAAATTCAAAGGTCACATCAGGAGGGACATTTCTGAAAAAGGGTTTTCAAGGAATCTGCTATAGTAATGTGTTTTACGTCTCGCATCATGCCGGTCCCAACACTCTATAGGATATGTTTCGTTGTGAGTGGTGCACGACATGGAATGCGCCATGGAGCTTCTTCTCTCTTGAAAAGGGTACGAAGACACCGGCTTCGTCAGCTCCGGTACGTGGCACTCTCAAAGAGAAGGGGGGGGGGAGGGGGGGGGGGGGGGGGGGGACAGATGTCCCGTTTTGACCTTTCCCTTCTCGCTCTTTCCCGTTCCGGACACATATAAAAGCAGAGATATATACATACATACATGCATGCATATATACATACATACAAAAACAAACATAATACAAGCATTCATGCATGTATGCATGCATGCATGCATACATATATACATACATGCATTCATACATCCATACATACAAACGTACATACTCACAAACATACATAAATGCATACAAACATACATAAAATAAATACATACACACATACAAACATACATACAAACATACATGCATGCATACATGCATACATACATACATACATACATACATACATACATACACATACATACATACATACATGCATACATACATACATACATACATACATACATACATACATACATACATACAGATCACTGTATAAAGATCAGTCCTCCGAAGGGGCAGAGCGCCACACACACAGCAGAGGGCCGAGCCAAACATTGCACACACAGCAAAAACAACGAGATCCAATGATCTGGCTCCGACCGCCATGTAGGGACTTTATTTCACAAAGGTCTCGCTCTGCGGCTTGATCATCAGACTGAAGAAGTGACAAGATGAAGATGTACTGAGTGGTAGAACATACTGAGTGAGAAGCCCTGGAAAGGTGAAGAAATGAAATGGGGAAAAACGTGAGTGAGGAGAGAGAGAGAGAGAGAGAGAGAGGAGAGAGAGAGGAGAGAGAGAGGAGAGAGAGAGAGAGGGGGGGGGGGAGCAACCATGTAGAAAGAAAGAAAAAGACATTGAAATAAGAGCACACACACACACACACACACACACACACGAGAGAGAGAGAGAGAGAGAGAGAGAGAGAGAGGAGAGAGAGAGAGAGAGAGAGAGAGAGAGAGAGAGAGAGAGAGAGACAGAGAGAGAGAATATTGGAGATCCTTCTTTTGGATTCTTAATTCTATCAATTCTACTTTTTTCTAGATCCTTATTCTTGAAACCCAAACCATTATAGATACATAACAACATTAGTGTATTTCCTAAAAATTCACAAACAAACATGGTAGATGATCAAGAATCAAAATCAGTTAACTGCCTGACAAAAGCACGGTAAAACTCCCATCAAGAAAACTACAGTCTTTCCTGAAAGAACCGTCTGGTTGTAGGTTGTGTTTAAATTCAGGTTCAAATAATCTTAGGACCAGGGTCCACTCCATGAACGATTTTGATAACACTCAGAAAAAAAAAGACCCCACCTCCGTATCAACCGAAGAACCCCATAAAGATGCAGGTACACAAAGACTGTCAGTCTCACTCACACTTACTCGAATCTGTTATAACTCCCTTTTGGTTGCTTAAGGCATCGCTCTAAGGATGTCTTGTAGTGTCAACGCTTTTCAACTAATCGGCGACTTGCTGAAACCGCTGTGGGCTCACTGTTCGCGACCCCAACCGTTTAAGAGTTAACAAATTTGTGGAACTCTTTAGTGACTAAAACCATAGCGATCTTGCCTTCCTTCCACACATACAGGGGAATACCACTCACCTTCACCCTCACCTTCACCTGTCCCGGAGTCTTGAAGACCGTTGGGGCGCCACGGAAGACTTCGCAACAGCTTCCGCCACTCCTCCCGGTTCTCAGACAGCTCTTAGGCAGTTGCTGAGTGTGAGGCCAGTCCATTCACTGATGTTGTCCTCCCGTCTCTGTCTCTGTCTTCCTCTCCTTCTGCCTCCTCGCTCTGTTCCTTGTAGAATGGTTTGGGCACTTAAAGCGATATTCTGTCGATACTGATCGATG
>JADBJO010002739.1:242500-250000 GCA_016801955.1 Conus betulinus
AAAGTTTTACCTTTGTGATTTTCAATATAGTTTATAATACTGTATCTGTCAAAAAAAAAAAATAAACCGGGAAAAAGGATGAGGGGTTTATTATCGTTCGAGGGTATACAGACACTGTCGCCACAAATGGCCACGTTTTTTTCTCACTAAAAATGATTTTGTTAAAAAGAAAAATGCAAACTCTATGCTGGCACCATTCATTGACTTTCAAATGTGAAAAGTCGTGAGAAAACACACACACACACACACACACACACACACACACACACACACACACACACACACACACACACACACACGTACGCACGCACTCACATTCACACACACACACATTCTCACACACACATACACACACACACACACACACGCACGCACGCACGCACGCACGCCGCACGCACACACACACACACACACACACACACACACACACACACGCCACACGCACACACACACACACTCACGCACGCACGCACGCACGCACACACACACACACACACACACACACACACACACACACACACACACACACACCGACACACACACGCACGCACACACACACACACACACACACACACACACACACACACACACACACACACACACACGTGTCATGCTTCGACCGTTTGAGAAAAAATATAAAGGAATAAAAGTCGACAAGAAATCATGACGGGATAATGTTACTGTTCAGTCTACAGCAGTGAAGCGCAGGATAGAACCCCCAGAGTGGCTTGTTGTACGGCGATTCAGCACTGGCAGCAGGGGCAAAATTGATTAATACGGCGAATCGACATTGGCGGTGCGGCAAATTGATTCTGCACGCCTTTTTTTTTTTTTTTTTCCAGTTCACCCTTACATCTAATCGTTACTCCAAGAATACATCGAAACATGGAAAGGCAAACAGACAGATGAACAGAGATTATTTGATCCCCATAACACGTGACATGCCTTTTGATTCTGTGTCCTCTAGTCCCCCCCCCCCCCCCCTCCAAAAAAATAAAAAAAAAATAAAACAAAACAAAACAAAACAAAAAGTATATGACAGACCTTTTGATTCCGAGTCTTGTAATCCCCCGCCCCCACCTGTCTTAAAAAAAAAAAATTGACACACCTTTTGATTCCGAGTACGTACTTCTAAATCTATCTCCAGAAGAAGGTAACCGATCTGCTGCACGGCTGTTGATCCACATCAGTGGCAAGAGTGACCCCCCCTTCTCTCTCTCTCTCTCTCTCTCTCTCTCTCTCTCTCTCTCTCTCTCTCTCTCTCTCTCTTCTCTCTCTCCATACTGTTGAAACGAAATTTAGTTTCGTAGCCTTCAGGTTTAAGGTCCACACTCACCAACAACTATAAAGTAGAAGGAGATACAATGAGAGTAGGGGTAGGGGATTTTTTCTAACACTACAGTGATACCACCAGAACGACAACACGTAAAGATGGTTAGTAACCGCGACAAACGTTTATATTTGGCCACTCGCGGGATCCGAAACTGCAACTTCTGAAGCGAATTCAGGGTCTTTACCACTGATCCCGTGGCGTAAACGTCAACCTGCAATGACAAATTTGTGCACACGTACAAAGGAGATGGATTTACCAAATACTCACAGCCAGCGCTGCGCTGGTCCACATCCATTACATCCGACATCTTTTGACTGAAGTGGCGCCACCGTCAGGACAAAAATACAGGGCAGGGGGAGCCACTCTACCGTCACTGCTCACCTAGCTGCGAGACATCTTTTTGATGGAATGTACTCGAAATCAAAAGAGCGTTTACTAGGTTTAAGTGTGTGTGGTGTGTGTGTGTGTGTGCGTGTGTGTGTGTGTGTGTGTGTGTGTGTGTGTGTGTGTGTGTGTGTTTGAGTGCGTGCGTGTGTGTGTGTGTGTGTGTGTGTGTGTGTGTGTGTGTGTGTGTGTGTGAACATAAGCTCAAATGGGGTTCATCCTTTCCTGCCAGCAGCCAAGCTCACTGGGGGTGAGGATGGAGAGAGAGAGAGAGAGTAAGAGGAGGAGAGAAGGAGATGGAGAGAGAGAGGAGGAGAGAGAGAGAGAGAGAGAGAGAGAGAGAGAGAGGAGAGAGAGGAGGTGAGGGAGGGAAGGTAAGGGGTGAGGCATGGCATTATGCACAAAACACTCCCTTCATAGCTACAGGGCAAGTCGCTGTCGACTTCCTTTTTCGCCCAGTAATGTACACATGCATGATAGTGAGCGTGCATGCGTGTGTGATATGTGCTTGCGTGCGTGCGTGCGTGCGTGCGCGCGCGCGCGCGCGCGCGCGCGCGCGTGTGTGTGTGTGTGTGTGTGTGTGTGTGTGTGTGTGTGTGTGTGTGTGTGTGTGTGTGTGTGTGTGTGTGTGTGTGTGTGTGTGTGTGTGTGTGTGTGTGTGTGTGTGTGTGTGTGTGTGTGTGTGTGTGTGTGTGTGTGTGTGTGTGTGTGTTGTGTGTGTGTGTGTGTGTGTGTGTGTATGTGTGTGTGTGTGTGTGTGTGTGTGTGTGTGTGTGTGTGTGTGTGTGTGTGTGTGTGTTCGCCAGTTTTACAGCTATCCTGTTTTTTTTTTTTTTGTAATTGAAGACGGTAAGGTGAATTAGCGGATGGCGTAGCAGAGAGGATGTGGAGAAGGCAGTGGGAATGTATCATGTAGGAGTGGGTGGGTGGTGTAGGGGGGGGTGAGTTGAGGGTGATGGATTATCCAATTTTCTTGAATCACGCTCACAAGACACTTTCATCTCTCTCTCTCTCTCTCTCTCTCTCTCTCTCTCTCTCTCTCTCTCTCTCTCTCTCTCTCTCTCTCTCTCTCTCATCTCTCAGGACGGATTGGAAGAATAGGCTCAGCCTAAGATCTGTCCTTTATCGAAAAAAAAGAATTCTCTCTCTCTCTCTCTCTCTCTCTCTCTCTCTCTCTCTCTCTCTCTCTCTCTCTCTCTCTCTCTCTCTCTCTCTCCACGTTTATAACATTAGAAGACAACTTCCTCTTATTGTTCTATACGAAAGGAGCCGTTTACGTGACCTGTGGAATATATTCGGACCAGGAACTTTCTAATCAGAAAGTTTAAACGACTGTAATTTCAAGTAATAGTGTAGGAAAAAGGAAGAAATAACAAGCAAGTTGTTTTCTGTGTTATTTGCGTTCATCCAGTTTGTTGGCATGATGATGTCACGTGTACGTGTGGGTGTTTCCTGCTTGTCCTTTCGATTCCTAGTCGTCCTTTCTTTCTTCCTCCCTTCCTTCCTATTTTTCCTTCCTTCCTTTTGTCTTTCTTCCTTCCTTCATTCTTTTTTTTTATTTCTCCCTGTCTCCCTTCCTTCCTTCCTTCCATTTTTCCTTTCTTTCCTTCCTTCCTTCCTCCCTTTTTTCCTTTCTTCCTTCCTTTTTTCCTTTCTCACTTCCTTCCTTCCTTCCTTCATTTTTGCCTTCCTTCCTTCCTTTTTTCTTTTCTCCTTTCCTCCCTTTCCTTCCTTTCCTTCCTTTTTTTTTCCATTTTTTCGTTCCTTCCTTCCTTCCTCCCCCTCCTTCTTTCCTTCCTCCCTTCCTTTCTTCCTTCCTTCCTTCTTTCCTTCCTTTTCTTCCTTACCTCCTTCCTTCCTTCCTCCCTCTCTTCCTTCCTTCCTCCCTTCCTTCCTTCCTTCCTTCCTTTTTTTTCTTTCTTCTCCTTTCTCCTTCCTTCCTTCCTTTTTCCTTCCTTCCGTCCTCCCTTCCTTTTTATTTCTCTGTTTCATTTTGCCTCTTTCCATGCTTCTGCTGAACTGAGTGACATTCTTTTATTTTTTTTTTCTTTATCTTTAGTAGCAAAGTCCATCATCTTTTGATAGATCCACTCGATGTTTATGATAATAATAATCAATACTACCGCCAAGATGTCTACATTTTCACCGGCGTCTGTTGGCTTGTTGCTTTGTTGATCTGTCTGTTGGCAGTGTTTACTTTGTTGATCTGTCTGTTGGCAGTGTTACTTTGTTTATCTGTCTGTTGCAGTGTTACTCAAACAATACTGAACAGAATTTTGACGAAATTCCGTGGACAGATGGAACGCCGGCCATTGACGAAGTCCTCGTTTTGGGATGCCGAATCGTGATACGGATCAGGATTAAAGGGCGGATCCAGGATCCGTTGGACTTTGGCGGAGGTCTGCTCTCTTCCCAGAACACTTACAGTGAAACAATCATTGAGTTTAAAGTTTTGTTTGATTTAAGCAATTCCTTGTCTGTGAATAGTTCTGCCCGGAGATTAAGTTGCATGATCTCAGTGGCATGTCAGGGGAACTAATCCACGACGCTGTTCAATTGTGTACACGCAGCGTTACCCTGTCGACATCAGCCATATTGACTGCAGTCCACCGACTTTTCATGTGGCCTGGGCGATCGGCTGGACTATAAACAACATGATCCCGTTTCACACATCAGACCACCAGAGAGGTGTGGATGTTGGAGCACCTGGAGGCGACACGACATGAAAGATTCAGTGTTCCTGTGGAGATGGATTAGCTGTATTCTGTACAGCTGTTGCACTTGTACATGCGCAGTACATCATTTATGATACTTCGCTTTCTAGGCAATAATTGTTTATCTACTCTTTTTTCATTTTTAAAAGAAACGTCGGTCTGCTATTTTCATGTAATCGGGGTCCCACTACTTTTCGGAGGAAAATTTGGCATGATAGGATCACGCGGGGATTTTCATATTGCCAACCTGACATAAGTAAAAAGAACACTATTAACTGCCATCTTGTTAAAAATTCTCTCTATAAATAATCCTGTATAGTACTTCTGTAGAAAGGGGGAAAATACAGGAAGGAAACAAATTGACCATGATGCGATTCATTGCAGTCAACACACACATAGCAACTTCACATTTTTTTTTGACGATGAAATTCGCACATTGAAACTACTCCTAACTCACATTTTTCGACTTGTGCTCAATCTGACTTCCACCAAAGTTTGCACCTATTAGATGGACTTGTTGGTCTATAACTGCATTGTTCATTCAGACTTAACTTTGGCTGAATAAAACAGCAACAACAACAACAAGAAGAACAGCGATCTTATCATCTACAGTGGCGTTGCATGTCAGAAAAAAAAAACACAACAAAAAACGTCTGACTCGTCTTTATATTCATACCTCCTCTCCTCCCCTTATCAACCTTTTATCAATGAACGTTTGACGTAGTACGTACACACGTTAATAACAGGTTCGATTTGTGTTGTTTAGCTGCTAGAACGCGCAAAACCGTCATAGATGAATAGCCATCTATCCCATAATGGTGGCTGCTCTCACCACCATTAAATTTCGTACATAAAAGCCGTTCACCTTCTGGAACTAAAAGGCAGGGGTCAGATGAAGTGTGCACACGTTAGAAGGAAGTTGATTTCACCAGGCTGACCGCCAGAACTGCTCTGGACCATACCGAACTATGCATGACGATCAATCAGTTCACCTGAACGTCGACTTACTGACCTGGCCTTACTGTCAGGGAAAAAAAAAACAACATACAGATCAGGTTCATTCACCCCCCTGGCACGGCGCAGCTGCAGGGTATCTTTTCCATGGAATGAGCTCTGAATTAAGTGGTCGGAAGGAGGTGTAACTGCACAGTGTCGTTAGACTCTCGTCTCATCATGCTCGATCATTATGTCCACTCATGCTATCATGAGTGTGTTGGTGGTGTATTGGTATTCATGTGCGTGCGTGCGTGCGTGCGTGCGTGCGCGCATGTGTGTGTGTGTGTGTGTGTGTGTGTGTGTGTGTGTGTAAGCGCGCGCGAGCACGTGTGTGTGTGTGTGTGTGTGTGTGTGTGTGTGTGTGTGTGTGTGTGTGTGTGTGTGCGCGCGCGCGCGCATGTGTGTGTGTGTGTGTGTGGTGTGTGTGTGTGTGTGTGTGTGTGTGTGTGTGTGTGTGTGTATGTGTGTGTGTGTGAGTGTGTGTGTGTGTGTGTGTGTGTGGTGTGTGTGTGTGTGTGTGTGGTGAAAATATATAAGCTTGAAACGCATTATTACTCTTCTGCCAGCAACCAAACTCACGCGGGAGGAGAGAGAGAGAGAGAGAGGAGAGAGAGAGAGAGAGAGAGAGAGAGAGAGAGAGAGAGAGAGGGAGAGGGGGAGGGGAGAGAGAGAGAGAGAGAGGGAGGGAGATGATATGGGAGGGGGCGGGATGGTATGTACAAAGTGCTCACTATCATAGAAACTGGATCAAATGCATGTGAAAGGCAATCATGATTTGGACGTGACTGCAGTTGGTACTGAAGGTCTTCAGGGCTGTGGAGGAACTGCACTGATGCACGCTGCATGATGGGTCTCTACTCTGACGGTCATGGGTAAATACCTTATTTGTTGCAGCGATTCTCAGGTCAGTGCACCAATGCTGTCTGTGCACCTGTTTTCCCTGTCAGCCCCGACTCCTTTCGCTGTGTACTGTTTCTTGGAGGACAGTCTAGGAGAGTCCGTCAGACTTAATCACATGTCCGTGCAACGTCAGGTCTCTTTTCCTCCTTGTGGTCAATAGACCTTCACAGTGACTCACATGATTCCTGATGATTCTGCAGATTTTGTCATTCATGACATGATCAGTGGAGGAGATGCTGAGTATTGTTCTCGAAGCATCTCATCGCCACTGCTGGGAATTCTCTCAGCACTTTCTGCTGTCAGCGTCCATGATCAAAGATCAAAGATCTTGTACAGGAAGGTCGAGACAAGTTCAGTACCAAAACAATAAGCCGAAAGGCTTCGGTAATGTCTCTTTGTTTGAGCATTATCGGCCAGGCTTTCGCTGTGGAAGATCATTTATGTAGTACTTACCTTAGTGATGCTTCACGGACGTACGTCAATTCTATCTGCTGCTGGAACTCATGCATGCTCAGTCACTGTCGTATACTTCTTCTCCATCGCGTATCACACCTGTAGACAGGATTCTGTCATGAATCTGGTGGTCCTCTGCAGGGCCTCCACAGACCCGTACAGCTTGTCGTTGATGGGCACCGGCTGCGGCCATGTCCTATCCCTCAGACACTGCAGGTCCCCACAGTCCTGTAGAATGTGTTTTTGTGGGTTTGTTCTGCCTGTCCACATGTGCACATTGGGGATGGTTTCAGGTGCAGCTTGCGGTGTAAATGGGATGCTGGCCGGTTGTGCCCGGTTCTGAGTCGGAAGATGACCACCCTGTTCTGCTCTGGCTGCTGATGATAGCCATCTTGCTGCTGTGGTGGCCTGTAGAGCGCTTTTATGATGGTCTTCACCTCTGTCAGGCTGACTGCAGTTTCTTCCTGACAGTGAAGGAACACTGCTTGCCATCGTATAGATTAAAGAAAATAGGTCTGACAATACAGATGTATGGGGTTGAAGGGTAGCACGCACACATGAAAGATAACTCTCCCCGACTGTTTTCTCTTGAAACAAGAAATGTTTCTCGTCTCCTAAAACGCAGGATCTCTGTGGACATGCACACAGGAAGATGGATGGGACAGATGCATATAACAGCTTCAGCTTGAATCGGCCTGTGAGGTTCGTATTTCTCCTGAT
>JADBJO010002739.1:260000-267500 GCA_016801955.1 Conus betulinus
AAAGAGAAATGTACGTAAGGCTTATGTATTACAATGTGCATGGATAAGGTTTGTACCGTTTGTTTATTAAGTACTTGACACCATTCACTTGAAGTATGAGCAAAACAAAATTTTTGTATGCAAATAAGTCATGATGCAGTTTGAGCAGGTGTCTAGCATATGCAAAAAAAAAAAAAAAAAAAAAAAATCCCCCAAATTCAAAAGAAGTTGTCGTAGCAGTGGAAGACAAAGTCGTAGTCGTTCTAGCAGTAGTAAGTAGACAATCAACAGGGAATGGAGAAGGAAGTGGAAGAGGAGGAGGAGGAGGGGGAGAGATGAGGGAGGTGAAGAGAAAGAAGAGCAGCAACAGCAGCAGCAGCAGCAGCAGCAGCGGCGGCGGCGGCGGCGGCAGCAGCAGCAGCAGTGCCAGTAGTAGCAGCAGCAGCAGCAACAGCAACAACAGCAGGAGTGATGGTAATAGTGGCAGCAGGAATGTTATAAGCCTTCGTCATAGCAGCAGAAGTAGGAGTAGAAATAAATTGAAAGAACGACAAGTTCCTCAATTGACGACGACAATGATGACGGAGATAAAAGCGAAGACGACAATAGATACGACGACGACAGCGATAAAAGATGATGATGAGAAGGATGTTGATGCTATATTCGCCTTTGTATTTGTTTTTTTTTAGATCATTTAATACTAATAACGAGTCACAACCAACAAAAAAAACAAATTATACATTCACAAAAGGCTCCGACTTCTTTTTCTGCAGCTGACACGAATATGTGACCTGCACTTAACAAAAGGTCATCGTGGCTGACAATTTGTTCCCGGATGACATTTGGTTGCGCAACATTGGCGCAAAGAGTCACTCGGTGACTTTTTGTACCGCAACAGGGAACCACTTCGCTATATTCAAACGCGTCTCTCTCTCTCTCTCTCTCTCTCTCTCTCTCTCTCTCTCTCTCTCTCTCTCTCTCTGTTGGGCGCCATCGGTGATCGGTCACTTCGGTCACTCTGATCGTTGTGACCCCTGAATGGACTCTCCAAAGGGAGAAAATTGGAGCTAAGTGCGGCAACACAAATGGAGGGGTCCCCAGGAGAGAAGAGCTCCCGACTGAAACGCGGTCGTCAATGGTTGAGTTGAATACTTTTTCCTTTTTTTTTTTCAATACAATTGTCCTCTCTTTGTATTTTTTGTTTGTTTGTACATTTTTGGAGAATGTGCACTAGAAAGTCTGGTCGAAACTGTTCTTGAGAGAGAGAGAGAGAGAGAGAGAGAGAGAGAGAGAGAGAGAAAGAGAGCTTTTCTTCTTTCTCTGCTAGTTCTACTTTTTGAACATTTTCTTTATCTCGGCGTCTGTTTTCTACCTTCACCCGTTTTTTCATACTCCATTTTTGACGCCCCCCCCCCCTTCCTTCTTTTCGTTGTCCGTGTCTTGTTTCTCGCTGCTTTATCATTCTTACCATAGCGGGTCCCTGGTCAGCAGAATCTGTCGAGGAGGGAAATCCGAGCCACTTTTAGTCGCAGGATGCGTTGTCGTCGTCTCCACGCAAGAAGGTCCTACCCACTTCATCTGCTGTGTACTTCACAGAAATTTCAGACAGTACAGAAAGCTTTCTTTGTTCATTGTTCCTTTACTGTTACCCCTCTCCCCCCCCCCCCCCCCGCTTCCCCCCCCCCCCCCCCAACTTCCTTTGTAGTCAGTTCTGTGTCCTAGTCTTGGCAGTCTGCGTTTATTTCTTTTTTTTTCTAAAATTTCCTTTATGGTTGGCAGCGAGCCAGGTTTATATCCGCTGAGATCTGGTGACCGGGGGCGGGGGGGGAGAAGGGGGAGGGGAGGGAGGGAGGGGAGGGGGATGGGGCGGGACATTGTGCACGGTGAGTAGTGTGGACACTAGATTTTGCATTCTAAAGTTCTAAAGTGTCTGTATGTTCTTATGGCCATTTAAAGACGCTCGCACTAGCCCACAGACTACACACACGCATATACATGCACGCGCGCACGCACACAAAACGAACGTGCGCGCGCACACGCACACAAACACACACGCGCGCGCGCGCACGCACGCATACATGTATACACACATAAACAGACTAACACACATCACACACACACACACACACACACACACACACACACACACACCACACTAATACACACGCGCGCGCGCGCGCGCACACACACACACACACACACACACACACACACACACACTAACACACACACACACACACACACACACACACACACACACACACACACACACACACACACACACGAACACACACACGTACGCACGCACACACACACACACACACACACACACACACACACACACACACACAGAGGTAGCCACATACAAAGATAATAATGGCACAACCAATGTCAGATTGGTATTCGAGGTGCTTTGGGCTGATTCGTAGGTCAGACATACAGGCAGTCGTAGCCATGAGACCCTCTTCTGAACTTCTTTCATCTCAGTCATTAATGCATTCATCCATCAGCTTTAAATCATGCGCAGCGCGGTCTAAAAACTTAGCAGGTGCGGGTGTAGAGTATATGGATTAGTCCGCACACAGTGACACCTCCTTGATGAAACTGAAACTGAAAGTGATGACGTATTTTCTTTGTACTGTTTTGTGGTATTGGAAGAACATTTTAGCTCATCGGAAAGCGAGGGCGGCAACTGAAACTGCTCATCACGTCACCCTCCCCAACACACACACACACACACACACACACACACACACACACACACACTTATTTTTATATATACTTATTTTTTCTTCTTTTGCTATTGTTTTTTTCGTATGTGTGAATCTACGGTTGTAAAAGTAGTGTCGTCTCACTAGTGGTGGTTTCTCAGCTCTTCAGTTGACCTCTTCTCTCATCCTGTCTCTCTATGTTCTTGTCTGTCCGTTTGTCCGTCTGTGTGTCTTTCTTCTGTACGTATATTGCTTGCCATCCAGTCAGCTTGTCTGTTCGCCCGACCACTGGCCTCTCTCTCTCTCTCTCTGTGTGTGTGTGTGTGTGTGTGTGTGTGTGTGTGTGTGTGTGTGTGTGTGTGTGTGAAGAGAGAGTGAGAAAAGGGGGGGGAAACAGAAGCGGAATATGGGTTATTATGTGTGCATGCATGCATGCTCTCTCTCTCTCTCTCTCTCTCTCCTCTCTGTGGGAGTGCAAGCGCACATACGCATATGTGCGTGTGTGCTTTCTGTATCTTCATGTGCTGGGTGTTTGGAAAAATTGGGACGGTTTGGGGGGACAGGGAGGGAGCGGAAGGGATGAGGCGTAGAGTGGACGCATGCGCGCCAGTATCTGTAGGAATAGCGGACTATCAACCCAGCAAATGTTTCTTAAAGACCGGACGAAAGGTGATAGCGCATAGCTCTTAAAGACCGGACGAAAGGTGATAGCGCATAGCTCTTAAAGACCGGACGAAAGGTGATAGCGCATAGCTCTTAAAGACCAGGCAGAAGGTGATAGCGCATATCTCTTAAAGACCAGACAAAAGGTGATTGCGCATATCTCTTAAAGACCAGACAAAAGGTGATAGCACATAGCTCTTAAAGACCAGACAAAAGGTGATAGCGCATAGAATTTAAAGTCCAGACAAAAGGTGGCGGCATACAGCTGTTAAAGACCAGACAAAAGGGTGATAGCACGTATCTCTCAAAGACCAAACAATGGGTGATTCAGGAAAAAGAAGGAACTGCACTTGCACATGTGACAACATATAATCCAGAATGATAGAAGACACCGTTTACGGTGCCAGACCCGATTCCATTCCATCTCCCGGAGAGGCCTATCCGTAATCAAGGTGTTAAAAACGCATCGACTGAACTTGCGGCACTGGTTGGGTCAACATAACATGTTTTCGTTCCGTGTTAGGTTTGAAAATAATCGATCAATTCCCGTGACGTTTATTTACCTGATGACGTATGTGTAGACGTCATGTTCTGCAATATATTGAGTACGAAAAACGCAGTGGTGGTTTGCCAATAAACACAGGTTGTGTGAAATTCTTTCATACGCGGATCTACCCAAAACTATCCTAACCATAACCATAGCCTGATCATAACCCTAACCCAAACCGAAACTTTAACCCTAGTCGTAAACTGCTGAGTAAACCTTTAAACACTTTCAAAACAAAAACAAAAAAAAAAAAAAAAAAAAAACTGCCTACTAAAATGTGTAACAGTTAACTCCCGTAATCATGACATTTATGCTGAACAAGAATTGTATATTTTTCTTGTTGAGTTGCCAAACGATTTACACTACCTAGGACAATGATGGAAATTTGGAGCCAACTTTTAGCTGAAATGATGAATAATGTGCAGTTGAAACTTCGAGCATTTGATGACAAGTGCCGTTTACTCAACAACCTTTCGTCTGTTTACACTTCGTACACCAGAGGGTAGACGACCGGAGAACTCGCTTTGCAGATGGAACTGGGCGGGGTCATTGAGGAGAGGTTCAATATCAAAGGTTTCGAGCAAAGAAAACCTTACACGAGGTAGGGAACAGTAATCAGTAAATCAACAAGTAGGGTAACTCTTCCTCCCATGGTCAAATAAATGCATGCCCATCATTCCCGATGAATGCTGCTTACGACAAAACTCCCCTTCAGTTCGTTGACTGCCTGGTAACTGGTTGGAAGTCCTGAATGGTTCTGAAAATCATCTTTTTTTGTGGAAAAGTTCTACAACCGTCCAAAATATAACACTTTTTTGTATTTGCTACCTATAATTTTGTCGCTGTAAAATATTTTTGCCTCTGTTTATTTATATCACATCACGATTCTAGCACACAACAACAACAACAAGAACAAGAACAAGAATAACAACAACAACAACAACAAAACCAAAAACCTTTCGATGGGCACAGTTGTGATCATTTGACAGACAGTAATCCGTCAATGTTGTTTGATTTGAAAGACACGTTTCCGGTTCAGGTTTGTCGTAAAGATCGTTTGCAGACAGACTTTGTGAATCTTCTCTGCTCACTGTGAAGACTTCAAGCTTGTTGCCAGAGCCGACCTTTTGTCTGTCGTGATGGGATTCGGGGGATTAGAACTAGCTGTTGTTTGTCCATATCGGTGAGTGCTTTACACCAAGGAAGTGGCTTCGGAGTGCAGGAGTTTACCTTACATCGAAACAGAGGGCAGCAGCGTTGTCCGTTGCTTACCTCCAAATTCTCCGAATGTTTTAGTGCCTTTAAGCCTTGGTGGCACACACACACACACACACACACACACACACACACACACACACACACACACACACAACACACACACACACACGCACGCGCACACACACACACACACACACACACACACACACACACACACACACACGCACGCACGCACGCACGCACACACACACACACACACACACACACACACACACACACACACACACACACACACATCCTGCTCTCCCAAGGGGCGACGACACACAAGTGACCGACAAAAAACAGAGGGAGAAGAATACAGGAATGTGTGTAACTATGGAACAAGCCACGGGAAAAGAAGATGCTGGGTCTTGTGACAACAGGACGGTTTAGAATTCCGGCAATGCACGGACAGTTTTGAAGACGTGCTTATGGTGCTGCGCATTCGGCACTTTTTCTCTCGCCTGAAAACAGTTGCTCAAATGTCAAACGTTTCTTGATTTAAAAGACATTGATTTCACACTTTTCAGCTTTTGGCATTTTGCGTGCAAATGACAGTTTTTTACCGTCAGAGTAGAGATTGTTGGGACTTCGTAAGAGTAACGGAAGAACGAGAAGAAGGGAGAAAAGCATGCTTCTAGAAAGAAAGTTTCGATTTGTTTGTAATTTTGTCTTGTCAAAATAGACAAAAAACCTCTTCATGAAACCAGATTTTATTTGACAAAATTGAGGACACAACTTGTGTGCTATGATGAGCAGTGTATAGCCATAGCTCCAAACCAGTCCCAAACTTCCCCAGAGACCTGTATTCTTTCGTTTGTTCAGTGTGCCTGATGTCTATTCATGAGCTAGGTGCACTGGTTTTGCAAGCAGCATTTGTTTGCGCGTCAGGGGCGGCAAGTAACAGTTCCCACAAGGGACCAGAATGTAGAGATGAATAACTTCGATAATATCAATATTGTCTTGTAGGGTTCATATGTTGCTGCAATTGCCTTGGTTATTTCGCAGTCACAGGTTGTAAAAGTTTTATAAAGATCAACAATGTTGTGTACCACTAGGGTATTTCACTTATGTGCATATGCATATATCAGATGTGGGTTTGAAAGTACTAACGTGGATGATAAGTTACGTGTGGAGGTGTTTTCTGTCTTCTTCTTCTTCTTCAAAAAAAAAGTGTGATAATCATCTGGCGATGAAAAGACATTGAATAAGCCACTGAACTGAACCGCTGAGCAAGAGATACCGCTCATGTTTGCTACTTGCTGTTTACACCTCTCAGCTTTGTTCCAGATTTCCATCGGAATTTCTCAAACAATGAAAAGCGTGCTGTTGCAGATCATCATGTCTTAACTACATCACGATGTGTTTTTGTCCTGTACTTTGTTTGTCTGTGTCCTCGTCGGTAACGAACCCACCCTCTCTCTTTCTAAAATTTGCTTCATTTTCCGCCCTTAGTCACTCCGTTTTGAAACTACATTACGATGATATAAAAAAATGAGTACTTTGAAGTCCTTAAAAAAAAAAAAAAAAAAAACCGCTCAAGCTTTCAGTACTTAAACCCTTCATCAGGGAACACTGAACAGTAAACACAAGGGAAAACCGTCAAAGTGACGAAAAAGAACATAAAAGAACAAATAACATCAAAACAACTTGATGTCACAAACAGTATTGTGTAACACTTTTAACTTGTTTTGATGTCATTTGTTCTGTTATGTTCTTTTTCGTCACTTTGATTTTTTCGTGAATCAAATTAAAGCAATTTCATTTGGATTGCGTAATGTTTTTTGCAATGATAAAGCAATGTAAAGAGACCCACCCCTGGGAAAAGAAAATCCCACAAACATGTTTCTTTAATCTGTTCAAAAACGGATGTGTCCACCCCGCGCAGCAACACAATCGAGACAGCGCTGCCTCATGGAGTTGATGGTGTTTGCGATGACGGCCTGGGGGATGTTTCCCACTCCTGTCGCAGGACGTGCAGCAGCTGTTCCCGATTAGCTGGACGTGGGCGGTTTGCATGGACTCGCCGGCCAAGTTCTCCCCAGATGTTCTCGATTGGATTGAGATCTGGACTGTTCGCAGGCCATGCCATCCTGGTGATCCCAGCTTCCTGAATGAAAGTGTTGACAGCCCTGCAGCGGTGTGGTGTGGCGTTGTCATCCTGGAGGACAGCTTGGGGTCCGATCTGCTGGAGGGTCGCTGTGACCAGAGGCTGTGTAATCTCTCCTGCAGGTAGCGCTGCCCATTGAGCATGCCCTCCACATGGTAGAGAGGAGTCCTGTAGTGTCGGCTGATGCTCCCCAAACCATAATGGAGCCACCTCAAAAGCAGCCGCCTCCTGGA
>JADBJO010002739.1:271072-273572 GCA_016801955.1 Conus betulinus
CATCTCTCTCTTACTATGTTGGTGTGTGTGTGTGTGGTGTTGTTGTGTGTGTGTGTGTGTGTGTGTGTGTGTTTGGTTATCTTTCTATTCGTGTGTATAGTGTTTTAATCTTATAGTTGACTGCATTTTTTTTTTTGGTCTAATGTCTGTTTTCGTTATTGTTTTGTTGTCTTGTTTGGCTGTTCCATAATCTGTCCGCAGCAACGCTCTCTCTCTCTCTCTCCTCTCCTCTCTCTCTCTCTCTCTCTCTCTCTCTCTGTGTTCCCGTCGGGACTGGATGTAAATGATAGTGGTGGATTGTTAGATGATTGTCTCCTGCATCCATTTACCTTCATTGCTTCTGGCTGCTATTCTTTTCTGTTTTTTTTTTAATTTATTCTATCGTGATTTTCTGCTTGTTTCTCTCTCTCTCTCTCTCTCTCTCTCTCTCTCTCTCTCTCTCTCTCTCTTCTCTCTCTCTCTCTCTCTGCTCTGTGTTCCTGACGGGATGGATGTAAATGATAGTGGGTGGATTGTTAGATGATTGTCTCCTGCATCCATTTACCTTCATTGCTTCTGGCTGCTATTCTTTTTTTTTTTTAAATTTATTCTATCTTGATTTTCTGCTTGTTTTCTCTCTCTCTCTCTGTCTCTCTCTCTCTCTCTCTCTGTCTCTGTCTCTGTCTCTCTCTCTCTCTCTGTCTCTGTCTGTCTGTCTGTCTGTCCTCTGGTCTGTCTGTCTCTCTCTCTCTCTCTCTCTCACTCTCTCATCTCTCTCTCTCTCTCTCTCTCTCTGTGTCTTCAAGCTTTGATTTCCTACTTTTCTCCTCTTCTTCGACCTTCCCGTGTTTTCTTCTTTCTTGCTTCTCCACTTGTTTTCGGGTTCTTTGTTTAATTTTCTTATATGTTTTTACTTGTTTCTGATTTTCATTGTTTCTTCTTAGTTTTTTTATCTATTCATTTCATCTATTTCATTCCTTTTGTTTCCCTGTTTTTTTTTTATTTCTTTATTTTATTTTTTATTTTATTATTATTTTTTTTTGTAAATCGTTATTTTTTTCCATTACAGACTGAACATGTAGTCATAAATAGGAAAAACATTGTGTTGAGGGGAACGATATATATATATACAGTGAAAAGTGGGGAAACATTATGCTGACTGAACGATACATATGGTTGAAAGTAGAGAAACATTGTATTGACTGCGCGATACAAACAGTAAAAAAGTAGAGAAAAACGTGTGTATTGACTGAACGATACAAACAGTAATAAGTAGAGAAACGTTGTATTGACTGAACGATACAAACAGTAAAAAGTAGAGAAACGTTGTATTGACTGAACGATACATACGGTGAAAAGTAGAGAAACGTTGTATTGACTGAACGATACAAACAGTAAAAAGTAGAGAAACGTTGTATTGACTGAACGATACATACAGTGGAAAGTAGAGAAACGTTGTATTGACTGAACGATACAAACAGTGGAAAGTAGAGAAACGTTGTATTGACTGAACGATACATACAGTGGAAAGTAGAGAAACGTTGTATTGACTGAACAATACACATAGTGAAAAAATAGAAGTCAGTGTTAACTGAAAGATACGTCTGGTCAAACGGAGAGGAAGATAAGGAGAAGGAGAAGGAGATGAACACAGCGGTGAACAAACGATGCACACACAGAGAATGTGGTGGGAAAAGTCATGTCGAACCATCTCATGGTGAAAGTGCACATATGCGTTTGTTGTATGAACGACGCATGCAGTGAAAACCAGAGGCTCACAGTGATTACTGAACATACACGTAGTAGAGAGCAGAAAGATGTACTGGTCACATGAACGGTGCATGAAATAACAATATGCAATAACAAGATGCAAAGCATATAAACGTACTCCCACTCTATCATGAATACACGTGTGGGGAGGGGGGGGGAGGGGGGGGGGGGCTGAAAAAACGTCACAATCAAACATGCGTCATAATGTATTTCGTCACTGAGATATTCCATAACGAAGAAAAAAAAAAAACATCAAAATGCGTGCGTCATAATGTATTTCGTCACCGAGTGAGATATTCCATAAAGAAGAAAAACCGCTTTGGGCCGTTATAGCTGTTAGTAACAGGTACTCTGATAAAAAAAAATAAAAAAAACATCGAGCATCATCCGTGATCCATAATGAACATACCTAGAAATTTTCAGAAAGATCGGCCCAGAAGTTTTGTCTGGAGCGAGTGGAAGACATTTTGACCATGGACAGACACAGAGACACACAGACAGCATTTCTTCGTCCCCATTGTAAAGTGCTCCCTGTTCTATAAGAACTGGGAGTACAACAGCCTGTAACTTTGATTGCACAGTTTATAGTGCAAATTACAGACCCATGGAACTGGCTGAATGATATATAACGAATACATTTGTATAACGTTTTCCAATATCTGAAAGGCGCTTTACGATTTAAATCGACGCAAACGATCGCACATCATCTTAAACTCACAGATCATGCACACTGACTCGCATTCTCCTCCAA
>JADBJO010002739.1:281072-283572 GCA_016801955.1 Conus betulinus
AGCAAGCATCACTGTAATCTTGCCGGTAATCTCGCCGCTCTTTGTTCAGGATCTGCATCAGGATCAGGCTCAGGATAACGTACATTGCTGGAACCTTCCTATATTATAATAGCAACGGAAAATCAGAGAGTAGCCCATATTCTTAGTTTTTTTGCTTAAGCACTCTTCAGATAAATAAAAGCTTATTTTAAAAAAAAAAAAAGGTGTGGTGTATTTACTTTTTAAAACGTTCCGACCCAGTGACCATTAAGGCCCCAACGGCCATTCCCAAGTTCAGCTCAATGGCACCCTTGTTTTTTTTGTGTTATATGTAGTGCGTTGGGGTGGAGCCGACCACGCCCTCCTCCCGTCCCCTTCCCCCCGCAAGCTTCGCCATAACAGAAGACCATAGCACCTACTTTCATGTTTTAATGGTTCGTTGGCATGAGTAGTCAACGACTTCTCCCACACTGGCTGGAGCCGTGCATCAAAGTTCCGCCGCATGGCACGGATTAAAACGTGTGGGGTAGCGATGCCAGTCTTATACACTGTCTCTTCACCAGACCGGTACGTCTTCGACGAGTTCAACTCTACCCATTTTCAGAGATTTTTCACATGGTTTTTCACCGATTCCACGTAGGCTATCGAAATCCTGTTTGATGAATGAGATCGTTCGTTCTTTTTCATGTTCCTGCATAAATTGACTGTCTTCTCTGTGTCTGGGTTGACAGGAGCTCCATGGATTGTTGGAGTTTTTTTTTTTGTTTGATTTTTTATACCTTTGCGACTGAATGAAGAAGTTTCGATCATTGAAACGGTAGTTTTTTTTTTTGTTTTAAGATTTTGCAAACAAAGTTATTTAAATGATGGTTAACCTCATTGTCACCGATCGGATTATTGTGGGAATCGTACAGACGCGCCGACGACTCTGTATCGATCCGTAGCATCATTCCACGATGGGGGTGTAGGCTCACCGTGCCATATATGGTAGTTGTTGGGTTCAGGAAGGATGGTGGGGGGGTGTTGGATACCTGTACGTTCCATTCATAAATTGGGTGTGCTTGTGCTACCATGCACAGGCAGGGAAAGAATAAGTGTGGGGAGAGAGGGGGTTATCCTTCCGTCTCCTGTTTGTTTTCGTGTGGTCTGTGTGGAGTCCCGTTTTCACGTGCGGTTTTGTGTAGAATTCAAACTCAGCAAGTCATCAAGTCATCAATTAAAGTTTGGTGGGGCCGGGTGGCTAGCACTTCGGTCAAAATCCTTGGCGAAGAGCAGTTGGGCTCTCGTTCTGGTGCCAGCGTTTGCGCTGTGGTCTGACTTCGGTCAATGTGGTGAGCCGACCCTTGTGAGCGTTTTGCCTCTTAGTCGAGCACTTCTCGGTGTTTCGGTGTGCTGTGACCCTGAGATTCAGGTGCTGGGGTGGCCAGCCGCAGTTGTCGTCTTTTTGTGTTGTAGCAGGTATGTTGAGTTAATTAAGGTGATAGTAGTGTAGTGTTAGTTAAGGGTGGCGTTGTCTTGTGCACATTTCTGTCAACTTGTACAAAGGTGTAAATCATATCAGCTCATGTTTTGAGGTAGAAACAGGAAAAAGAAAAAGAAAAGAAGGAAATTTGGTTATGAAGTTTTGAACGAAAATATAAATAGTCATTGGTTCGGTCCTGGTGTTAGGATTGAATTGGTACTTATTCGTGTCAGGGGGTTCGTACGGAAATGCTTCGGAAAGCATAGACAGAGTGTGTTGGCACTGGGTGCTGTAGAGGTTATGATTGTGCCGTGTCATGGAAGTCATTGGAAAGGATAAGTGTTGTGTGTAGTTGTATGAAGAGGTACCAGTGTCAGTCAGGCAGCGCGATTTTGTAGAGTGTGGTTACCCCAGTTTTTAATAACATAGGTTAAGACTTGTTCCTACATGCTGGAGATTTGTGGGAGTGTGCTTATGCCTTGGGTGATTGGCGCGGAGATATAGTCGTCCTGTCCCATTGGTTTTCTTTGAAATCGAGACATGATATTTGTTGTGGATGTTACAATATGACTGAGAATGTGTGTGTGGGAAGGTGTACTATGAAGTAGTTCTTTTGTATACCATAGCGCAAAGAGGAGCGTAATTTAATGGTATAAACGAAGTGAGATGGTGATGGATGTAATTCGTTTATAGAGCTAATAGGCTCTGGGGTGCGTAAAGGAAATCCTGGGATTGACTTACATTATGCTATGTGTAATATACTGCTGGCCTGAGGAACTCTGCACACCGTAACTAGATAAGGGGTTACCTTAGTGATATATATATATATATATATATATATAGTTATGTATATCTACGGTTGGAGGGTAATAGCCATCTCAAGTGTAGGTGAGGGCGCATTCCCACCATCCTGTGGCCCGGTATACCAGGCGGGTCAGGGCCGTTTTAGTCGGGGAGCTGTGGACGGCCAATTGCTGGCATTCCTGTCCCTGACTGTCCGGCGCGATCGTGGCAGGTGCCTGCGGTTACCCCACCTGCACTTCCCATCCTGCTGTGCCC
>JADBJO010002740.1:0-52500 GCA_016801955.1 Conus betulinus
GACTTAATAACTTGGATAACTTGGATAAGAACATTTTATTCACAAATTTCTACCTGTATTTCTGTCAATGGCCAGTACTCCCCATGGTTTCTGATTGAGAGAGGGGTGAGACAGGGGGACCCATTATCCCCTTATCTATACCTAACTTGTGCTGAGGTCCTGTTATTAATGATTCGCTCTAATGAGCATATTAAAGGAATTTAAGTTGTTAACAAGGAAACATTACTGTCACAATTGCTGACGATACTAGTTTATGTCTAGACGGTTCAGAAAGATCTTTTAATGAGGTAGTATCTGCCCTTACTAAATTTTCACAAATTTCAGGTTTAAATATCAATTTTGACAAGTCACAAGTAATATGGTTGGGGAGTAGAAAGAATTGTGGAATTAGATTTATGAGAGACAAAATTTTGTTTGGGATCCAGGTACTTTCAAAATTCTTGGTATCAAATTCTCCACTAACACAAATAGTATTGTACAGATTAATTTTGAAGATAAACTTTTTGAAATAAAAAGAGTCCTAGCTTTTCGGAAAAAAAAAAGAAATATAACTCCTTTTGGAAAAATAACTTATTTAAAACTTTGGCATTTTCTAAATTGTTCATTTATAGATTAACCTACTATTCTTCGCAACTATTGCCAAAAACTTAATATTATCATAACTAACCAATATAAACTCTTAGACCAAAAAGCCTGGTTTTGCATTAAAAGAGACAACAAATATGTACAAAAAAAAACTTTAAAATGAAAATAATGCCTCTCCCACTGCTATTAATAAATGGAATAATCTTTTTGTAAATCTGAATTGGAAACAAATATTCCTTCAAAGTTGTAAAGTTTCTACTGACGTCCAGCTTAGATGGTTCCAATGTCGACTTCTGCATAGATTGCTGCCAACCCAGAAATACCTATTTCAATGAAAAATTGTTGATTCACCATTATGTAACTTTTGTGATCATGAACAACAGACGATTACACACATGCTTTTCGACTGTAATATTGTGCAGTGGTTTTGGAGAAATCTTCAAAACCTGCTAATGGATAAATGTCAGCACTGCGCTTATCTGTTGTTGTTTTTTTTAGAAAGAGTTAGTTCTGTTTGGAGTGAAACATAATGTGGAAACTGACAAAGTTCTTACGTTTATTCTGCTGTTTGCTAAGTTTTATGTTTACAAATGTAAACTACAAAATAACCACACAGACCTACATGTTTCCTAAAATCTTAAGCTACAGATTTAAATGGAAAAATACTTAGCCTTTCTGAACTATGATTCAGATCATTTGACAAAACCTGGTTTCCCTATTCCTCTGTCATTTCCTAGCTTTATTGTGACTTTTTTTTTAAACAACTCTTATATATGTACACATGGTCCCAACTTTTGTTGTAATTACCTATCTTAACATTTTTTTTTTTCTTTTTTCCCCCTCTCTCTCAGCTCTCGCGCCTGCCACCCTTGGATTTTCCCTCATTTCTGAAGCTACTCGTGTGTCGTGTGTGTGTGTGTGTGTGTGTGTGTGTGTGTGTGTGTGTAAGTTTATGCATATATAATCTGCATATAATTCAATTCATGTATGTTTGTGTGTGTGTCTGCAACTTTTTTTTTTTTTTTTTTGGGGGGGGGGGGGGGGGGGGCATGTGTGTTTGTTCTCTTATTGTGTCTGACTTCTGTTTTTTTGTACAATTATTATGATATATGTCTTTCTTTTGTGTGCATGTTTGTTTTGTTTTTAAATCAAGAACCTCTTTGCAAATACTTTCCCAACATGATTATATAATTCCAACATATACATGGTGTCTGTTGAGTCAACTCATTCTCGCGATCATTCCTTCAAACACATAGACCATCAAGATAAATGTCATAGGATACTTTGATTTGAACTCTTTATTATAACAACCCTTATATCTGTACATACATGAATTTGTTATTAATTTGTTTTAAGTAAGTACTTTGCCAAATTTATGTTTTGGATCTTCATGAATTTTATCTTCCCAGTCATTTTGGGCGTCTGACTTTTTGAATTCTGTTTAAATAACATTCTTTCAAGTCATTTTGGTATCTGACATTTTGGAATTGTATTTAAATAATAAATCCACTATTGTCACTTGGTACCTACCCAGTGCTTTGGATTTTTAACGCATTCTTCCTAATGATATCTGATGTTTGACCTCTTGGAATTTTGTTATAAATAGCAAGTCCATTTTAGTCACTTATGTGCCTAAAATCCAGGGTTTTGTTCATGAAAGGAATCCCTTGTAGTCATTTTGTATTTGACTTTTTGGAATTTTCGTTCAAAATACATGCCCATTCTAGCCAATATGCTCATTTCCGTCAATGCGAATCTGCTGACTTCCAAAAACTTTGATTTAAAAGGAAGTCCCTGGTAGTTGGAATAATATGAATGCAAACAATGAGAGAGACGAGATGTTTTGACGTTTTGATGTTTTGATACATTGATGTTAGTGTTTTGTTTTGGGAGTAGCCATGCCTCTAAAGACTTCTTGATGGCTAAAGCTCCATTTTTTTCCCCTCGATTCATTTGTTATACCCCTACTTGATAAACTCTGTCATTTTTATGTAATTTTTTGTGTCAGCAAGGACGCTGGTTGTAACAGAGTAGGGGGGCATGTAGCCGGATGCTAACTGTGTATATTTCTTGGTCACCCGTAGTAAATGAGATATTTTGTTCATGAGTTATCTTCCCCCTTACCTCCCTTAGTTGAATCTAATTTTTTTATTGTGTAAATTCTCTAAATCATGAATACCTCAGAACCTACATAGTTGTGTATACGTCGCTGAAGTCACAAAAAATCAATATATTCTATTCATTACAGTCGTATTGGACTGAGAAGCCCATATTTTCCTAAAACTGGTATTTCGACAAATTAATCTTGGTGCCATTTTGAATTGTTCAACGAACAAACCGTAATAATTCTTGATTTCACAAAAAGTATGAGAGAATCCAAAGAATCCATCAGTGAATGCATTGAAAGTAAAGTCCATAAGCTCTCATTTTGTAAATCGCAGGGCTATGATCTTTTCTGTACAAGCTTGCGACTATACGAAATGACTGACGGCACCAGTCTCTTGAGCGAGTCGCCTTCTTTGTTCATTGTTGGCGTTCTGATCTAAATTGTTGTTTTATGAAATTCGGACTTCCCTATCGAAATCTTTTTAATAACTTCGTTTCTATGCTAGAAGCAGCCGAAAAATATACAAAAATTATCATCCAATGGACCATTCTAACAGAATAACATTTTATCGAAAATCGTGTTAAAAGCACATGGCGAAGATCATGTGACGATAAACAAGTTTGTGTTTCTATCAAATTTTAAACGCAAAGTTCTGTGCTTGGATGGCATCTTGAATAATAAAATTTTATGTGTAAAAAGAGTGAAATGTCAGCTTTTCAGTCATTACAAAATTATTTCACGCAGTTTGCTTTTCTTCATCGAAATAAAGGAAAATATGACGTAAACTCATTAAAAGTGGCTTCATTCTCGGACTTTAATGCCAATAACTTTACACAGCCACAGAATTGTCAAATATGACTTACTGCACTTTATTCCTTGGATTCTGAGGTTTTCGTCGATGTCTAATATGTCTGGATACTTTGAACGTACGGCGAGCTAGACAATGCAGAAACCCGCAGCAGATAGCACAAATTTTGTCATTTGCTGTCTAGCGAGGCTCATTTTGCCTGCGGCGCTGCTTTGTCAGCTTTGCGGTCCAGTCAAGCTGTATATAAGTGAGGCGCGTGGCGTGAGTGACAGAGAGTGTTCCCCAGAGTGTGCGAGCAGTGTGGCTAGAGTGGTCCCCCGAGTGAACGATCGGCGCGAGAGAATGCCCAGTGCGCTGAGTGCTGAGAGAGGGAGATAGAGAGCTCCCAGGGTTGTGTTCCTGGGTTGAGCTTATTATGGAAGGGCAATAAAAGGAGAAAAACTCCACGTCGTCTCTGTGTCTTCTTGACTGGCTGCTGTCCCTTGGTTCCTGCATTTACCACCATGTGCCTGTCTTCACCTGCACACCCCTTACCCCCCAGGGGACACCATCACAACTGGCGCGCTGCGAGCAGGATTGAAGACAGAATGGACCAAGAAGACGACACAGCCCAAGAAGACCAGACACCATGGCCAGCCAACTGCCCTTACCTCTGCACCTCCTGCATCAGCTCCCCAAATTCACGGGTAATGAGAGCAGCAGGGAAGACGACGACTTCATCCAGGAGGCCAGGCTTTCCCTACACCTGCAGCCCCTGGATGACAGGACAGCCACCCTCTGGCTAATTGCCGCCCTAGATGGCCGGGCTCGCCAGGAGGTGATTAGGCTGCCAGTGAAAGAGGTAGACTCCCCAGCCAAGATCTTGGCAATCTTGGAGGAAAACTGGGGGGAGAGCAGCGTGATGTGGTTACCCTGGCCACAGCGTTCAACAGGCAGCAGGGCCAGGACGAGACCATCTGGGAGTATGGCTCCCATCTCCAGTACCTCTGGCGGAAGGTCAACCAGGCTGGGGATGGGATGTTGCCTGCCACCATACTCCAGGACACCTTCACACATGGCTTGCAACCAGCTGCACTGTGCAAGGATGTCTGGTATTTCATCCGGAACCATCCTACCCACCACCTTTGAAGAGGCTAGGAAGGAAGCGCAAAGGTGGATGCAGGACTGCAGTGTTGACGGCGACATCCTCCACAAGGCTGGCACTGCGACTGTTGCCTCACTTCAAATGCAGCTAGAGGCACTCACGGCTACAGTCGCCAGCTTGCGGGAGGAACTGCAGAAGCCACCACCTGCACAGCCACCACTGCAGATCCGTAGCTGTGTGGCAGGAACACAGCACTCGGGACGACGGCCCAGGCGGAGGCGACAGAGGTCTGGACGGTCTATGAAAACTGGGGACAAACTCCAGTGCTCTGCCACTGTCAGCAGCCAGAATGCTGACAAGCGACATGGCTCAGCAGTACCCAGGCCACCAGGAACCACCTTGGCCTCCAGACAACGGGTCTGGCCCTGTGAGTGTCAGGCAGCTCCACTGCCTGACAGTAGAACCAACACCCTGCCATCGTCGGTACCAGCTGACTGGAGGAGACAGCAAAAGAGCTGGAACCACCACCAGACTCCAAGACGGACCGGCAGACATTCCCGCAGCCTAAGCCAAGAACTGCAGGCCACCCTGTGGCTACCTGTGTTCCGCCTCTGGTACATAGTGGCAAACCGCCCACGCCAGCCCCATGGCGAACTGCCTGTCTGACAGTGAAACATGTGAAAAGGTCTATGTTGATTTCATGTTGAGTAATGATGTATGCCCCCATTTTTTGCCAACAGAAGTAGTACCTAAGTCGAGTGACTTTTGCTGAGATTCTGCCCCAAAGTGCTAAAACTCGTCCAAATTCATAAACTCCTTGGAACTCGACTCAAAAGGGTTTTGATAACAAATCCTTTTTTTTCTTTTCTCATTTTATGTCTGATTTTATGGATTTTTGTTTAAAGAACAAGTCCATAATTGTCACATGGCACCCAGTGTTTTGGATCTTGACGAATCTTCACAAGTATATTTTGTATCTGACCTTCTTGGAGTGTTTGAAATAACAAATCCTTGATAAGTCATTTTAGTACCTGACATCTTGGGATTTTGTTTAAATAACAAGTCCATTATTGTCACCCGGTACTCACCTAGTGTTTTGGATCTTCATGAATTTATCGTCCCAGTCATTTTGGGCATCTGACCTTTTGAATTCTGTTTAAATAACAAATTCTTTCAAGTCAGTTTGGTATCCGACATTTTGGAATTTTATTTAAATAATAAGTCCACTATTGTCACTTGGTATCTACCCAGTGCTGGGTTTTTAACGCATTCTTCCTAATGATATCTGATGTCTGTCTGACCTCTTGGAATTTTGTTGTGTTATAGGGTGCGTACAAGTGTAAATTTACACCGGCTGTGCGTATGGCCACACAAAACCGGAAGTCGTGGTCCATGCCTGAATAAAAAAGCTTTGTCGAATGGAAACCGGGCATTTTGAAGCCTGGCGTAGACATGACGACATCAGAAAGGCCACACCCAGTGCCTTAAATGGCTTGCTCCCCTGCTGTGCGTGCTGTAGTAAAGTGAATAAACACCGATCAGACTCTAGTCCCTGATTGTTCCCTTGAGTGAATGAGCCACAAACCACCACCATTCGACCACCGACTACACGTGGCGTCGCCGACAGGATCAGAACAAGAGGGACCCTACAACTACACACAGCAGGATGGACGAACAACAGCTTAACCCCAGATGGTGGGGCACCCCAAAGCTGCCTCGCTACTCGGGAGACCCTGCCGATGGACCAGCAGAGGAGTTCATCGAGAAAGCGCAACACGTCCTCAAGGCCTACACCATGCCAGACAACATGGCGGTGGAATTCATCATCCGCCACCTCCATGGGAAAGCACGCTGTGAAATCCTGAGCATGCCAGACACAGAAAAGGACAAATCTGACAAGGTGCTGAACATCATCAAGAAAGTGTTTGGGGACAGGTAGGCCCCTGACAAACCTGATGTCTATATTCCATAGGAAGCAACAACACCCTGGACAAACTGTTCTTGAATTCTCCCAAGGACTGCGAACGCTAGCGGCACAAATAAATTCTAAAAGAGCAGACAGTGTGCCAGGCGAGATGCTGAGGGACAGATTTATCGAGGGGCTGACATCAACACCTCTGAAACGGGAGCTGAGGTGACAAGTGAGAGGGGATGCTACCACCACCTTTTTGACCGCCAGAGAAGAGGCGCTGAGGTGGAGCAGAGAAGAAGATGACCCTTCAGAAAATCCCACCCAGTACCAGCACCTCATCCCTCCTAAACCCCAATCAGAACTGGAAGAGCTGAAGAAAGAAATAGCTGCCCTGAAAGATACAGTAATGACGATGCAGGTGACCATCACAGGGGATGACGACGCCGAGACCCGGAGACCGCAGGCGACCCAACCCAACTCCCAAGTGTTTCTACTGCGGCAAGCTGGGCCACATCGTGAGAGCCTGCCGCCAGAAGAAACAAGATGAACAGCTGCAGAATAAAGGGGGGGGGGGGGGGGGGGGGGCGGGAAACTAGCCGCCTCTCTACTGTGTCCAGCCAAGCAGTGGGGGTAGACAACAAGGCTGCATATCCTGACCTGACTGGCCGATGCCCAAAAGCACAAGTCACCATTCAAGGTAAGACAGTTGAAGCCTTAATAGATACAGGGAGTGAAGTTAGTACCATTACAGAGTCATGGTATCAGGAAAACCTGGGAAAGTTACCACTCCAAAAGACAAACTGGTTAACTGTTAAAGCAGCAAATGGGCTAGATGTTTCATATGTCGGGTTAGTCAGAGGAAATATGTCGGTTTTGGGAAAGACTGTTGTGCTACCTTTCTGATTGTAAAGGATCCAACTGACCCATCCACTCAGGTTTGCAAACGGCAAACGCCAGTAGTGATAGGGATGAATGTCCTTGAACAGATCGTTTCACCTCTTCCTGGTGACAAGTCTTTCGTGCGATAACTTACCCACTTTCTTACAACCGGTTGTCCGCGAAATGTGTTTGCAGAACACATCCGCCTGAGGGATTGCGAGAGTTTGTCGGAAGAACAAGGGTACCTGCAAATAGTGTCATCGCCGTCAAAGTTCATACGATCCAACAATCATGTTCGAGACTGATAGCAGAACCCTGTAGCCAGCCTCTTCCAGCCGGACTCTATGTCGTTCCAACACTTGTCAGCGCCGATCACTCCGCAAGATATATTACAGTAGTAAACCCTTTCCATGAAGATGTCACTCTTGCGCCAAGGACCCCGATAGCAGTCCTACATGCTGTCGAGTCCGTAGAGTCTGGAAAAACAGTACAGGTTGAAGTCACCTCAGAGGTCATGTTCATCCAAGAAAAGTCAGCTGCTGAGGTAGTCCAGGAAGAGAGAAAAGATCTTAGCTCTTGCTTAGAAGGGTTCACTAGAAGCGTGGAACAGAAGGAACAGGTTTTAGAACTTCTGACTCGGTACCAACATGTGATCAGCACCGAAGATTCCGACTTAGGATATACAGTCTGGAAAGACACAAGATTCACACGACTGATGATGTTCCAGTCACTCAAGCATACCGTCCTTTCCCACCACGAGATTTCCAAGAAGTTCGAGACCACATCCAGGAACTGATTGGAAAAGGTGTTATGAAAGAGAGCCACAGTCCGTACGCTGCACCCATAGTGGTAGTAAGAAAGAAGGATGGCAAGATACGTCTCTGTGTAGACCACCGGAAGCTCAACAACAAAACTATTAAGGATGCATATCCACTGCCCAGGATCCAAGAAAGCTTTGACGCTCTTGTCGGAGCCCAGTTCTTTTCTACGCTTGACTTGGCTAGTGGCTATCACCAGATTGCCATGGATCCCGAAATCATGAGAAGACTGCTTTCACAACACCATTTGGACTGTTTGAGTACACCAGGATGCCTTTCGGATTGTCGGGTGCCCCTGCTACTTTCCAGCGTCTGATGAACTCTGTCATGTCTGACTTCCTTTTCAACTTCCTTCTGGTCTACCTGGATGATTTAATGGTTTTCTCAAAGACCTTTGGAGAGCATCTCTCTCACCTAGAAGAGGTTCTGAAGAAAATTGGAGACACTGGTTTAAAGATCAAGCTTGAAAAGTGTCAGTTGTTGCAAGAGAAAGTGAAGTATCTGGGACATACCATCTCTGCCCAAGGAGTCGGCTGTCAGGAAGAGAAAACAGAAGCTGTGCAGAAGTGGCTTTTCCCCAACCACGGTGAGGGAGCTCCAATCATTCTGGGTTTCATGGCATACTACAGGCGGTATGTCAAGAACTATGCCCGCATCGCAGGACCATTACACACCCTAGTGAATGAGCACTCTGGAGGAAGAAAGGGAAAGAGCTCTTCCATCAAGGAAAAGTGGAACCAGGAGCATGAAGATGCATTTGTCCAGCTGAACAAGCCCTGGTAAGTCCAGAAGTTCTCGCTTTCGCCGACTTCTCCCAGCCCTTTCTCCTTGAAACTGATGCGAGTCATGAGGGTTTGGGAGCTATACTGAGCCAGAAGCAGCCAGACGGGAAGACACGAGTGATAGCCTATGCAAGCCGCCATCTACGGCCGACAGAGCGAAACGAGGCAAACTACAGTAGCTTTAAACTGGAGATGTTGGCACTGAAATGGGCGGTCACAGAAAAGTTCAGAGGCTATCTCCTTGGTGGTCAGTTCACAGTACTTACCAACACAACCCGCTGGCACACTTCAAGTCTTCTAAGTTGGGAGTGCTAGAGCAGAGGTGGGCAACCCAGCTTGCCATGTTTGACTTTGAAGTGCAGTATCAACCTGGCAGAGAGAATAGGGCAGATGCTTTGTCAAGACTGCCATCGAGCACCGTCCTCAGCCAGAGTGGATCCCTTGTACCTCCTGAATTAGCTACATGCCAGGAGGTATGGACACGGAACATCCAAGTCACAAAAGAAGAGCCAGCAGAGACACCGAAGGGAACACGTTTACTGCCAGCATTAGTGACAGAGAAGATCAAGAGGCTCCAGAGTGAAGACCAGGTATTGGGCCAGTATTGCACATTGGCCTGACAAAACAAGCGGAAAGATCGATCACCAGATGAATGTGCTGTTAAGGCAACGTCACAGGCTACAGATCGTGGACAGCATTCTGTATCGACAAGTAAATGATCCCGACTGGGGGGAACTTCAACACAGCTTGTCCTTCCATCATCTCTGCGGCCAGATGTTCTTTTAGAACTTCATGATGAGATGGGTCACCAGGGCGTTGATCGTACCAACAATCTGATCCGACAGCGTGTGTATTGGCCAGGAATGTCGAAAGATATCCAGCAGTATGTGGAGCAGTGTTCTCGTTGTGTGATGGGTAAGAAACCAGCAGTCAGACCACCCATGGGCCACATCCAAGCCAGCTGCCCACTGCAAATCCTGGCGATAGATTTCACAAAGTTGGAAATGGCCAGCGATGGGAGAGAAAATGTCCTGGTGATGACAGATGTCTTCACAAAGTTCACAGTGGCGGTGCCAACACGAACTCAGGAAGCGAAGACTGTGGTGGCTCAGGTCCTGGCCACAGAGTGGTTCATCAGATACGGCATTCCAGAGAGGATACATAGTGATCAGGGTAGGGACTTTCAGTCTCTGCTCATCAGGGCTCTCTGCGACATGTATGGGATCAGGAAGACACGCACAACACCCTATCATCCACAGGGAAACGGACAGTGCGAGAGGTTCAACAGGACCCTCCATGATCTTTTACGGACCCTCCCGTCTGAACAGAAGAAAAGATGGCCCATGTATCTGCAAGGGGCTGTACAGGCTTACAACACACCCCATTCGACCACAGGGTTTTCACCACATTTTCTTCTGTTTGGCCAAGAACCTTGTCTGCCCATAGACACCTTGCTGGGCCAGCAACAAAGCTCGGCCGCAGATGCCCAAGACTGAGTCCACCAGCATCAAACACGGCTCCTAGAAGCACACAGGCGAGCACAAGACAGACTTGAGAAAACAGCAGAAAGAGTGGTTGAGCTGAAGAGCAAGGATATGTCGCATACAACTGGGGACCTCGTTTACATCATCAGAGCCGAGGGGTTGGGAGGCGAAATCCAGGACAGATGGCTCCCTGACCTCTATGTAGTAACCACTCAGCCGTTCAAAGGCACTCCAGTCTATGTTGTCCGCCCCTACAAAGGTGGCAAGGAGATATCTCTGAACCGGGCAGACATCCTCCCTGCAAAGACCCCACTCCAGTTTCCTGCAGAGAGAGAGAGAGAGGATACACAACCTCTTCAGTACAGGTACCAGTGCCCAGAGAGTGACGAAGACAGTGATGATGAGTGGATCTTGATCCCAGGAAATCGCACAACCCCACCATTCCACAACCTGCTTCCAGTGCCGTGGCGGGTGGATCAGATGTCCCTGGAGAGGCACAGGTACCAATTCGCAGAAGTGGCAGGATTGCAGCCAAAGGACCATCTGCGAATAAGTCACATCAGTACCCGGCAGCAGAGTGGTTTGTACCATAACAGTTTTGGTGAGGATGTGTCTGACTATATCAAGGGGCACAAAATTTCGAGAAAGAACCAAAAGATTTCAGTCAAGGGAAGCAAGTAAAGGTTACTTTAGTTAGATAGGCCCACATGGACTTGTTCAAGGTAGTAGTTCTGCTATCACCTCATACAAAGAGATATCAATTACCTGTTCACCCATAACAAATCCCGTCAATGCTCTCCATACTATACTGACTGTACTTTGGGAGATGAGGCTAACTGTTAGTCTACTCCCAGTGTAAATTCTCTATCATTCATTGTTAATGTTAACCCGTTCGGGTCGGAAACTAATTTCAACATTAGCAAAAGAATATATTTGGAAGCAATGGGGACATTGCGTTCAAAAGCAAGGGGTGTGTGATATAGGGTGCGTACAAGTGTAAATTTACACGGCTGTGCGTATAGCCACAAAAAACGGAAGTCGTGGTCCATGCCTGAACAAAAAAGCTTTGTCGAACGGAAACCGGGCATTTTGAAGCCTGGCGTAGACACGACGACATCAGAGAGAGGCCACACACAGTGCCTTAAATGGCTTGCTCCCCTGCTGTGTGTGTTGTAGTAAAGTGAATAAACACCGATCAGACTCTAGTCCCTGATTGTTCCCTTGAGTGAATGAGCCACACCCACACCATTCGACCACCGACTACACGTTATAATAGCAAGTCCATTTCAGTCACTTATGTGCCCATCCGGGTTTTGTTCATGAAAGGAATCCCTTGTAGTCATTTTGTATTTGACTTTTTGGAATTTTTGTTTAAAATACAAGCCCATTCTAGTCAATATACTCATTTGAGTCGATGCGAATCTGCTGACTGCCAGAAACTTTGATTTATAGAGTAAGTCCCTGGTAGTTGGAATAATATGAACGCAAACAATGAGAGAGACAAGATGTTTTGGTGCTTTTTTTTTGATACATTGATGTTAAGTGTTTTGTTGTGGGAGTAGCCATGCCTCTAAAGACTTGATGCCTAAAGCTCAATTTTTTTCCCTTGATTCATTTGTTATACCCCTGCTTGATAACTCTGTCATTTTATGTAATTTTTGTGTCAGCGAGGACGCTGGTTGTAACAGAGTAGGGGGGGATGTAGCCAGGTGCTAACAGTGTATGTTCTTGGTCACCCATAGTAAATCAGATATTTTGTTCATGAGTTATCTTCCCCCTTACCTCCCTTGGTTGAATCTCATTTTTTTTAATTGTGTACATTCCTTAAATCATGAATACCTCAGAACCTACACAGTTGTATATATGTCACTGAAGTCACAAAAATCAATGTATTTTATTCATTACAGTCGTATTGGACTGAGAAGCCCATATTTTCCCTAAAACTGGGTATTTCGACCAAATTAATCTTGGTGCTATTTTGAATTGTTCAACAAACAAACCGTAAATAATTCTTGATTTCACAAAAGTATGAGAGAATCCAAAGAATCCATCAATGCACATTGAAAGTAAAGTCCATAAGCTCTCATTTCATAAATCGCAGGGCTATGATCTTTTCTGTAAAGCTTGCGACTATACGAAATGACTGACGGCACCAGTCTCTTGCGCGAGTCGTCGCCTTCTTTGTTCATTGTCGGCGTTCTGATCTAAATTGTTGTTTTATGAAAATCGGACTTCCCTATCGAAATCTTTTTAATAACTTGGTTTCTATCCTAGAAGCAGCCGAAAATATACAAAAATTATCATCCAATGGACCATTCTAACAGAATAACATTTTATCGAAGATCGTGTTGGACGCACATGGCAACGACCATGTGACGATAAACAAGTTGTGTTTTCTATCAAATTTTAAACGCAAAGTTCTGTGCTTGGATGGCATCTTGAATAATAAAATTTTTATGTGTAAAAAAAGAGTGAAATGTCAGCTTTTCAGTCATTACAAAATTATTTCACGCAGTTTGCTTTTCTTCATCGAAATAAAGGAAAATATGACGTAAACTCATTAAAAGTGGCTTCATTCTCGGACTTTAATTGCCAATAACTTTACACAGCCACAGAATTGTCAAATATGACTTACTGCACTTTATTCCTTGGGTTCTGAGGGTTTTCGTCGATGTCTAATATGTCTGGATACTTTGAACGTACAGCGAGCTAGACAACACAGAAACTGCAGCATATAGCACAAATTTTGTCATTTGCTGTCTAGCGAGGCTCATTTTGCCTGCGGCGCTGCTTTGTCAGCTTTGCGGTCCGGTCAAGCTGTATATAAGTGAGGCGCGTGACGTGTGAGTGACAGAGAGTGTTCCCCAGAGTGTGCGAGCAGTGTGGCCCAGAGTGGTCCCCGTGAGCGACCGGCGCAAGAGAGTGCCCAGTGTGCTGAGTGCTGAGAGAGGGAGATAGAGAGCTCCCAGGGCTGTGTTCCTGGGTTGAGCTTATTATGGAAGGGCAATAAAAGAGAAAAAACTCCATGTCGTCTCTGTGTCTTCTTGACTGGCTGCTGTCCCTTGGTTCCTGCATTTACCACCATCTGCCTGTCTTCACCTGCACACCCCTTACCCCTCTGCACCATCACATAGGCAATGAAGAGATTCTTCAGCCTTGATACCCATTTTCGCCATCGAGTTGCCCTTGCTTCTGAAGAACAGTCGAATGGAGGATACGTGGGAAGCCAGCAGCCATTTGGAAGTCGACTCGATCGATCGTACTTACTGTAGTAACGCACGGTTTTCTGCGCACATAGGCGAGCACAAGGGAAGTGCACCTCGCGTGAGCAAGTGTTCACTGACACTCAGGTAAACAAGCTAAGACCAGGTAAACTCCGACAGTACGACACGGGAACTTGAAGAGTGCGGTCCTGCTACAATTTAGCTTACAGATGCGACACTAGGCCTTGCCTAGCTAACTTGTAGTTAGCCAGGGAGTTTGACACTCATTTTCCTCAATCAGGGAGTGAATCAGCTAGGACTCAACATCTTGTTTTTTAAGGAGTTTTGTCGTGCTGACAGTAACACTTCATTGGTGTCAGAAGTAATATCTTTAGCACTTCAGTTAGTACTGTAAGTTAACAACAAACAGCTTTTGTTAAAGTGTTAGGTTCTTTTGGTTGTTTTGTACACAGATTTGGGTACTAATTGTACTCCACACTAGCACTTTCAACTGCATCTCCATATTTCCATTAGTAAAAGGGGGAAAGATTTATTCTTGTAAGCTCTCATAGGGCTGAATGTAACACAGTCTCTGGATTGAGCAGTGCGATCGCTTGTGTATTGCGGGAAAAGAAAAGCTCTTTTTTACATTATCCATGATGATGTCCAGAGATTTGTGGCAACCCCCAGTGACGACCTGCTCGAACTGATTGATTTTAGGAACAATGCATGGGGGCCATGGGAGGTTTAATAGAGCCCCAAAATGGCCACCGCATTGGGTCAAAAGAGAAAGAAAGAGTACTCACTTACCCACATAGGATGAGCAGCAGTCCTGTAATTCATCAACACTTTCTGTGTCTTCTCTTCACTCGGAGGCAAGCAAAAGCTTAAGTTTCACTTTTGCTGAACCCAGTGATACCATTCCCTGCTCGCTGAGCTGCCACCAGTTCCGACTCATCCACCAAATTTTGTGAACAACCTGGTTGAGTTGGAAGTGGGCTCTCCTGGGTCTGCTGAAAAATTGGAACCTCATACCCTCCAGAATGGTGAGAAGGCAATCACACCATTGAGTGAGTCTTTTAGACTTAACTACTCAGATCGAGGACACGGGCAGTCGCAGAGGTCTACGTCTTTGTCAAGGTCGGCCACTAGCAGACAGCGTTGCCACAAATTTGGTTCGGAGTCTCTGACAGGGGAACACAAGCAGAGTCTGAAGCAGTCGAATCCTGAAGCAAGATCAGGGACGACAGCACAGACACCATGGCGGGGACTTTGGACGTAAAGATTCCAGGCACTTTTCCCCGTACTCAACTAGGTCCAGGTCGCCAGCACCGACTGACCACAGGCGTCGAGATTTTGCTAGAGATCATGACCGAGAGCATAGGGATGGGGAAGGGCGTCTCTATAGTGGCAGGAAGCATGACGGACGAAACACGGGCCCCGTTGAGCTCTCCACTGCCCTTGAGAGTAACTTGGAGCAGGCACCAAAGGTCTAGGTCATACAGGAACAGATTTTAATGCCATGATCACCGCGACTGCACTGAGAGTGAGTCAGAATTGTATTCTGATCCCTCAGACAGCAGCAGGGAAAACAGTCCTGTTGGGCATTCTGGGCCAAGAGGGAATCCCTGGAAATTGCCCCAAATCTACAGTTTGATGGGAACACAAACTGGCTGTCATTCAAGTACAGGTTCGACAGCTATAGAACAGCCCTCAACTGGTCTGAGAATGAGAGTCGGGATTACCTGGGATGGTGTTTGAAAGGAAAAGCCCAAGACTTCTTCACCATAGCCACCAAGCTGGGCAGACACTGCTCATATCAGCAAATGATGAGGAAGTTGGAAGCTCGCTTCGGGGCCAGAGAGCTGGCTGAAACAGCCAAGCTCAAGTTCCAACAAGCCAGCCAAAACCCAGGGGAGTCCTATGAGGACTGGGCAGACAGAGTCACAGTGCTTGCTGTTTCAGCCTTCAGAGACCTACCTGAAAGTTATGTACAGGGCGAGGCGATCAGCAAATTTTGCACTGGTAATCTGGACAAGGAGGCAGGAAAATATGCCTATCTGGAGAGACCCAGAGCCATGGAAGAAGCCGTCCACAAGGTTAAGTGGTACCACCCCATCTCCCTGGTTATGAATGAGGCACCAAAGAAAGTTCAGGAGGAGCCACAGGTCAGTTTCTGGTTTTTCCAAGCAGGATCTGGACAGTTTTTAAGCAGATCGTGGAAAAGCTGACCGCTTGTCTGCAGCTTCTAGCTAAAGAAAGTGGAAAGCAAGCTCCTGACAGCCCGGATTCCAACATCAAGTGCTTTTATTGCAAACAGGTTGGGCACCGGAAAAAAAGACTGCAGGCGTTGCCAGAAGTGGCTGCAGAACCAGTCTGGTAAAGGAGATGGAAGGAAGGATCCTAGTTCTTCAGTCAAGGTTCCAGTTCCTTCTCACTCTGGCAATGCTGTCAGGACCATATCCCATGGCAGGATTTCCAGGGTGCAACCTTCAGTACGGTCCAAGGCAGTGGGAGCTACTGGCTATACACCACCACATGTGTCTAGTGCTTCACCACTAAAAGTATCCAACCAGCCCCAGGCAGTCAGCACCCCTTGCAAGAATTTGAAGGAATTACCTCAAGTAGGGCCTGAGGTTATTCGAATTGCTAGGTGAAAGAGAGAGAGGGAGAACAGGTCAGGATGCCAGAGTCAGGATTCAAGTACAGCTGGCAAATCAAGTTGCACTGGAAAAGTGTCAGCCAGGCATACTCAGGACAGTAGGGGTATTGGACAGTCAAGCCATTGTCAGGAGGGTCCCAAGACAGGCCTTATAGGACAGGACAGGGAATCTTCTGACAAAGGACCCACAGCAGGGAAAAGATGCATGGACTCAAGCCCTACTGCTGAGATCCAGGATGCCAGCACTTCTCGCAAGGACATGTCTGTACATCGCCACAGATCCAGGAAGGCAAAGGAGGCTGGTTCCACATGCCAGGAAACCCAAAAGTGGGGCAAGTGTGTTTGATTCCTGGGTGTGGGGAGGCTAACAAGTATCCTAAAGCTCATGCCTTTATTCACCATCTGCCTGGCATATTTGATGAAAGGCTGCCACCTTCATCAAAGGTTGTTTTGCAGGGTCGGACACAGGCACTTGGCAGGCAATGGCATGGCTACTACTGGGGCCATGTGGAAACTGGGAAAAGCTGGTGGACTTCATCAGCAGGCGGCACTGTAATACAATCTTCACCAACTGCCCAAGGAGGCCATGAAGGCTTTTAGCCAGCATGTGGGAGAGCCAGTTCCAGAAACATTTAATCTTGTCTGTGCCGGCTCTCATTCACTGGAAGGCACTATTGGTGTTGATGGCCTGTATGAGCCCAGAGAAGCAGAGCTGCTGGCGGAGGGAGTACCCAGCACCAGTGGACATGGAATCCCCCGAGCCCTTCTGTTGTTAGGGTGCTTGAGAGAGAGACTGTGATGGTATGCTGAGGGGCATGCAAGGCATTGTGACAGGCCATGGATTGGTTTGTTGCCTCACCGGATGGCTGGAGGTGATTGGTCCGGTTCACCGGAATGCAGCGTCTTCTGTCCGCCCTGGGTGACGCACGCATGCATCCAGAATGGGCAGAGGGAAGCGATGGCCACTTTTTGCCAGTATATCGGGGGGGGGGTGGCTGGGGGCACTGGTTCAGGGTAGCCAGGTGCCTGGTTGGGGGCAGAAGCAGTCCTGGTTCATTGAAAGGTTATACTGCTTCTGGCGGCGTGGATGGACCCACAGGGAAAAAAACTGGGGGGAACACTATCCAGCGCTGGAGGCCTGGGAGCCTGTCCAGGCAGTGATACCTTAAGCATCTGCTGACCTTCTGAAGTGGCTGAAGTAGTGGAGCCTTACCAACGTGGTCTCAGATGGGCAATGCATCAGTTTCCATAGGCCTGTTGGCAAACAGTGCTTTCTGCGTCTCAGCTGCTAAACAGGAAGCACTCTCAAAGGACCTGCAAATCAAAACTAATCAGACATGGGCTCAAGCGAGGTGAAGAGCTCCATTCCTCACTGCAACCCCTGGATGAAAAGCTTTCATCATGAAGTCGGGGGGAGTGTAGTAACGCACGGTTTCTGCGCACATAGGCGAGCTCAACGGAAGCGCACCTCGCGTGAGAAGTGTTCACTGACACTCAGGTAAACAAGCAGACAAACTCCAACAGTACGACACGGGAGCTTGAAGAGAGCAGACTAGTTAACTTATAGCTGGCTAGGGAGTTCAACACTCGGCCTTGAGGAGAGAGCGGACTGGCTAACTTGTAGTTAGCTAGGGAGCTCAACACTCGGCCTTGAGTGTACTACAGTGTCGTACTACAGTGACAGTAACACTAGTGACAGACCAGTATTAGGGCCTCCAGGTTATAGGAGACAGTTTTTGCCCTAGCACTGCGACAGTACAGCCGTAGATGGTTACAACGGCTAGGACAGTTCTGACAGTACCACTGCTGGGCCTGGAGGTGACACTGACAGACAGACAGTGCATCATCAGCTGCTGACCCTCTGACGCAAGTGAACTGCTTGGACAGAGTGTGTCGCAGACTGGCCTAGAAGACAGTGACTAGACCAGACCTTACTTGGTAGCTCATGCCAGTGAAGGGCTTGGGAAAGAATCCTGACGAAGCCCGCAAGCCAGAGTCTGGAGTGACCAGGTAAGGTAGAGTGTGTGTGTGTGTGTGAGTGCAGAAGTGCTGAGTATATACACGAACTTCTCTTGAGTGTAGGGAAAACACTTCATTACCAACATAAAAAATCACCAGCGATCGTTCTTTGGTTCGTGTCTTCGTCCTTCGTCGCCAGTATAATGTAGTAACCGTTTTAGTTACTATTGTATGTATGCATCGTGATCGATCACACTGATAAATGTGACAAACACTGCGTTGAACAGCTCGATGTTTTTTGGGGTTTTTTTTTCAATGGAGCCGTTGATCCATCGCCTAGAAACCTTCAAGGAGGTTACTCTTCCCATGATAGTAATAATGTAAACAAATCATTACTTCCCTTAGATTGCAGACTACAACACCTTCCTTGGATGAAAACTGAATTCTCTTCCGACTACATTAAACTTACTGACACTCTTAACAGCTTTAAAAGCCTCCTTGATGCAGATGTAAGTTTTAAAGACATAGAATTTGACTTTCATGACTGAGACTTTTCTCATACCAATATATATATGTAACTGTAACATGCTGTGATTAACACCCCTTGAGCAATACTGACATAACAATTGACGGAGCACAAGAAAGCCGCGAGGCAATACAAACTCCTGCCTGCCTGCCTACCTACCTACCTACCAACCATTTTAATGGACACTAATACGAGGGCAAAAGGCTTATATTTCTGTGAATGATAATGAGAGTGAATGCCCTTGTCGAATTTGACCGGGCAACGAATCTGACTGCGACACCGCTTGTTATTGTGAAAGGCATTTGAACCTGTGGCGCGTTCATCTGAGAATATCATGCAGTCTCTTTCTGGATTTGACAAGCTACCCGATGAAATTTTGTTGTATATATTTGGCAGCTTTTTAGGTCATTCAGATTTGGACATTGTTCGAAAAGTTTGCAAACGTTTCGAGTCGGTCAGCAAAGACCGGACGCTGGTCAGGCGAGTAACACTTCCTGCTTCTTTCTTTTTTTACATTTATATGCACCCTTCTTCCGTTCTTCTTCCGTTAGTAACCACAGTCAAGAGTTTGACTCTTCTTCTTCTTCTTCTTCCTAAAAGACTGGTCACCAGCGCGCGTTATTGTTCATTTTGATGGTTCTGATATCACATCATCATCCAATTGAATGGCCTCAATCATCATGTTGATTTTTCTGCCACTGAAGAACTTTTGAGATGATTGCAGAGTGAAAAAAGAATTGTGGATAGAAAGCGAAAGACTTAGATAGTGAGAATAAAACCTAACCCTAACTCCTAAATACTAAGTGGGTTTACCTGGCACCTGGGAATATGTCCATAGGTCAGTTGCAGGTGACCCTGAGTCGGCAGAAGGTTCACCCCCGAACAAGCGATTCTACACCTTCGTCAAACACCAGTGCAGCTCCAACTCTGGCATCACACCCCTGAAAGTCAATGGAAACGCGTGACGGATCCCGACAGAGGAGGCTGTCAACAAGCAGTTCCAGTCAGTGTTCAGTGAGGGACGTGCATACACAGATGAAGAGTTTCGCACTAAGTGCAAGATGCCTGACATTTCTTCCAGCTCATCATCCCTCTCTGATGTCTTGATTACTGAACAAGGCTTTCAGAAACTTCTCTCCAAACTCAACCCTTATAAAGCCTGTGGCCCAGACAAAATCAGTCCTCGCATCCTGAAAGATCTTGCCCCAGAAAAATATCCCCATCCTTACTATGATCTATCAGTCCTATCTTGACATTGGTTATGTTCCTTCTGATTGGAGATATGCAAACGTTGCACCAATATTCAAGAAGGGAGAACACTACGACCCATCTAATTACTGCCCAGTCTCTCTGACCTCTATCCCCTGCGAAGTCCTGGAACACGTCATCGTCAGCGCTTTCATGTCTCATTTAGAATCCAACGCAATCTTATGTCCAGAACAACTCGGTTTTCGCAAGTTTTGGTCCTGCGAGACACAACTACGTAATTTTACAGACAGTTTGGAACTAGAAAAAGGAAATCAGGCGGATGTCATCATTATGGACTTTGCGAAAGCCTTCGATAGAGTGAACCACAGCCTCCTTATCCACAAACTGAAACAATACGGTGTCCTGGGAAAGATCAACAAATGGATAGGAGCATTCTTGAAAGACTGGCAACAATGGGTGGTAGTGGATGACGCAGCTTCCAGCCAGGTCAGTGTGCAGTCTGGGGTCCCACAAGGCTCTGTTTTAGGGCCGGTGCTTTTTCTTGCGTACATTAATGACTTGCCAGAAGAACTCTCCTCACTGAGATGCATGTTTGCTGATGACACAGCTGTCTACAGTTTGAAGGCCTCTAAAACTGACCAAAGCTTACTTCAGGAAGACCTCAAGAAGTTAGAAGCATGGGAGCACAGCTGGGACATGGCATACCATCCTGGAAAATGTACTACTCTCCCAGTTACAAAATCATCTTCTGCAAAATCCGACTGCACCCTCCACAACCATATTCTAGAAACTGTCTCTACCTCCAAGTATCTAGGCATTACCATCACAAGTGACCTAAGCTGGGACCAGCACATCAACGCCATCTGTGCTAAAGCCAACAAGACCCTCGGCTTCCTTAGAAGAAACCTGAAGATCTCAGCAGTGTGCCTCAAAGAAACAGCCCATAAGACTTTTGTCAGACTGATCTTAGAGTACACATGTACCGTTTGGGACCCGCATACCCAAGTCAGCATCAATAAGATTGAAGCTGTCCAGAGACGAGCACCACGGTTTGTGGTCAACCGGTACCACAACACATCTAGTGTCACTGCGATGATGACAAACTGCAATGGCCGACTCTGCAGCCCAGACACAAGGTAGCTAGGCTTGTCATGCTACAGAAAAATAATAGACAGAGAGGCAGTCGTCGAAAAAAGCTGCATCATCATGCCAGCCCCTCCAGACAAAGAAGGAAGCACCCCTGCCAGCTCAACCAGATTCAGTGTAAAACCCAATATTGACAAGCTTCCTTCTTCCCCAGAACAATACGTGACTGGAACAACCTGCCTGAAACAGCTGTGGCAGTGGACACCTTCGACACCTTTAAGTCTAGGGTGCCCCTCAGTCAGCAGTTAGTTAGATAATAGGTCCTTCCCCCCCCCCTCTACCCCTCCCCATCCCCACTCTTACCCCAATAGCTTTTTGCTGTTTTTTAATTTATTTTGGGGGCCCTGCTGTCTTAGATCAGCAAGGGACCGGGTAGCTCGGAAGGGCGAAAAGTGAAATCACAGTAGCCTGCCGGAGAACCCACTTGGAGCAGGACTAGGTTTTTATCCTCATTTTAGGTCTATTGCTTTCTATAATTTGTTTTTCTTTCATCGCAACCCCCACAAAACGGCGTAAAAATCAGTTGGATGATTGTGGCCGTTTATGCAGTAAAAGTAAAAAAGTAAAAAGACTACTACATCTTTGCTTTTTGGGTTCTAGCCGCCCCCCCCCCCCCCCCCCCCCCCCCCCCCCCAAAACAAACAAAAAAAAAAAAAAAAAATTTGTGGGGCGAGAGAGTGGGGAGGGGGGGCCAACCTACCTAACTAAACTAACTACTGTGTGGCACTCTGGACTTGAAGGTGTCCAGAGTGTCAGCTGCCACGGTAGTACGAGGCAGCTCGTTCCATTCGTGGAGGAAAGAATATCGTCGGTAGTCTGTCCTGCAATGCATCTAAACAAGTTGTTGAAGGTGGCAACGTCGTCTTCGTGAGGGGAGTAGTTGATCTTGTCCCATGCTGAATACGGCCTTGTTGTTCAGGATCTTTCTTAGCATGGTAAGTCGGGCTACTTTCCGTCTGTGTTGGAGGGAGGGCCATTTGAGTTTGTCGACCATGCAGGTGACACTCGAGGTGTTGTGGTACCTGTTGATGACAAATCTGGCAGCTCTCCTTTGGACCGCTTCAATTTTGTTGATGTTTGATTCATCATGTGGGTCCCATACTGTGCAGGCGTACTCCAGTATGAGACGTACAAAAGTCTCGTAGGCCGTCTCTTTAATTTTAGTGGAGCTCACTTTCAGGTTTCTCCGCAGGAACACCAAGGCCTTATTGGCCTTGAGAATGATGTGGATATGGGAACCCCGTGACAAATCTTTGGTGAGGGTGACTCCAAGATACTTAGCCAAGGTGACATTTGCCAAGGGGTGCCCATAGAGTTTGTACTGGTAGTTAGAAGATTTTTTTTTTTTCTGGTGACGGATAGGGTAACACTCTCCCGGGGGTGGAACACCATATCCCAGCTCTTCTCCCACTGCTCGAGGCATTGCTTGGAGGTCTTGTAGCTGGTGTCGGTTGTGTTCTGTAGCAGAGAGACGATAGACAACAGTATTGTCGGTGAACGAAGTGTTGGTGAGGTGAGTTGCTCCAGTAGGTCGTTGATGTATGCCAGGAAAAGCAATGGCCCAATGACAGATCCCTGTGGAACTCCTGATTGCACACTGACAAAGTCTGATGTAGCGCCGTTAACTATAACTGCTTGACGTCTACCCGAAAGGAAGGATTTGAGCCACTGGTTGATCTTATCAGTGATACCATAGTGTCTAAGTTTGTGGATCAAAAGGCTATGGTTTACTTTGTTGAAAGCTTTCGCAAAGTCCATGATAATTATGTCTGACTGCTGTTCCTTTTCTACATTTTCATTCAGTTCCTCAGTGAAGTCCAAAAGTTGCGTCTTGCAGGATCTTTTTCTATGAAAGCCATGTTGCTCAGATCTGAGAATTTTTTGTTTTTTCTAAGTGGTCCATAAGGGCACTAGTGACAGGTGTTCTAGGATTTTACATGGCACACTGGTAAGGGAGACAGGATGGTAGTTTGCTGGATCATAATGGTTCCCTTTCTTGTAGATGGGCGTTACGTTGGCATCACGCCAGTCTGATGGTACTGCGCCTGTGTCGATAGAAGACTGGTAGATGAGGGCTAGTGTCGGGGCTACTTCATCTGCAACCTCACGCAGGACTCTTGGGTGGATGTTGTCACGACCACAAGCTTTGTAAGGGTTGAGGTCTTGGAGGATTTTGCGGATGCCGGTCTCTGATACAGTGATGGTCGACAGCGTTGTATTCAGGTCAACAGGCTTCATCTCCACCTTGGCATCAAACTCCTCATCAGTGTTATCCCGCCCATCACCCAAGACAGACTGGAACTGCCTATTGAAGGCTTCAGTTTGTGCCTTGGGCTCAGAGACGAGTCGTCCGTCGACTTTGAGGGGGAAAAGCCAGGCTTGGAAGTGTGCTGGTGTTTGATGAAGGTGTAAAATTTCTTCTGATGCTGTGACACTGACTCGGTTTCAGCGGTGATCAACTCGTCAATGTAGGTCCAGTAGGAACGGCAGATCATGCGTTGGATTTCTCTGTGCAGTTTTTTTCGATTCAGCCTCAAGTTTGTCAGTCCCCTCTTTCTCTTCTTTTTGTAAACTCGCTGTTGTGGTTTACTCTTCTTCTTGATTTCTGCTGTAATTCACGGTTTACTGTCTGTGGAATGGGCTTGCTTGAGTGGGATGTGGTTCTTTCACTGCTGTCTCGTAAGTCAGTTTGAATCCGCTCCACAGTTCATCTGTTGAAAGGTCTCGTCCTTGAAGGTCGTTTGTCAACTCTGTGTGCAGAGACAGCATGTCAGCCCTCATGCCCTCGATGATAACGTATTATTGAAGACTGTTTATTTTGACTATGATAAATAAAGACTTGAGCGAGTTAAATACCTGACCATACAAAGACGAGATAACACATAGAAGGGACATGTAAAGCCAGTTCTGGCTATAATTGCAAAAGCAGTTGTCCCTATGAACCTGAACCTGATATATGTATACAACATAAAAAAAAAATATTAGGGGCCCTTGTGTTTTTTTTAATTTATATAAATGACATAAGTAGAAATCTCTCTCCTGGAACTACTATAAGGGTTTTTTGCAGATGACAGCTTAGTATATAGAACAATCAGAAGCAAGAATGATCGACACGCATTCTACAAGAAGATCTAAATGGTTTACAGAGTGGGAAAGAACTTGGAAAATGGAATTTCATCCCCAGAAGTGCCAAGTGTTGCGTATATGTAATAAACGCTCACCAACTCGATCAGAATATTCTATTCACAATACTATTCTTAAAGAAACCAATGCAGCAAAATATTTCTAAAGGCGTGATTATAGATAGTCGTCTCAAATGGAAAAAACATTACAATTTAGTATGTAAGAAAGCAAATAACATCGTAGCTTTCTTATACCAGAGTATCAACGACTGCTCCAGAAAGGTTAAGGACAACTGCTACAAAACACTGGTTAGACCAGTACCGGAATATGGTTGCTCAGTCTGGGATCCTTACCATCTAAAGGACTGAAATGTTAAACTATAAATGTACTTATAACGTTGCCTCCTCGGCTCGTACAGATTCGTTGACTCTCTTTTCGTTTCCGCTTCCCCCGTTGCTAAGTTATTTCCTTAGTTACAGTTTCATTACTTCCGGTAAGTTCGACAACAATGTTTTCCAAGCACACACTGTTCCGATACTGTCTATCGTTATCATACTCATCTCTGTCTTTTATAAAAAAATAAAACATAATAAAAAATTCAAAAGTCTATGCAGTGATTGTTCCTTCTTCCAGTGTTCTCAGCAGCAGTGTGGGTGAAGCTCCTCTCTTGGTAAGACAGTCCGCTAACTGTTGATGTGTGTCAGACCATTTCACTTCTTCCGCAATGCCTTTCTCCATCAAGTCTTTGATCCCACTGATTTCAAGCCTCAACCGTTTTTTCTGTCACTTGCTTGGTGGACTTCAAGGCATCATGTAGTGACTTACAGTCAGTCAGGCAGACAAGAGGTAGACTGTCAGTGGAAGCTTTTCCTGTGGTGATTTCAGTGAACAATGTTGCCACAAATATTGCTACATCAAGTCCTTCTGCCATAGCCAGTGTCTCACCAGCTAGTGTACTTCGTACCACTCTGTGAATTTTCTTGGAGTTCCAGCAAACAGGAATGACCTCTCCTTTCTCATTGGCGAGGAGGATGATATAGCCGCCTTGAGTTCCTCCATCCCTTCAGGTTGCCAAAAGAAGCATCTGTGTAGACCATCAGTTTCAGTGTTTCAGATTCCAGGTGTTGAAATTTCAGCGTAACATGTTCTGATTTGATCTTTTTGATGACTTTGTTTGCTTCCAATAGATGTTCCACTTTCCCATCTTTCACATTAGAAGAAAGCTGACAAGCATCAAATGCTACATCAGGACGACTCTGACGAGATATCCACAAAATCTGACCAACTTTGGAACTGTATATCTGTTTTCTCCTCAGCTGTCATGTTGTCCTGTTTCTGTTTTGTTCTTCTTTTGTCAATGGGTATGGGTTCCAGAGTGTCTCCATACTTGGTTTGTTGTAGACACACTGTGTGTCCATCAGAGGACAGCTCCATGCCAATGTATTGAAAAGCTTTGTTTTCTTCCGTACCAACCCTGAATGTTTTTTCTGATTTCTTCAATCACATTCTGTTCAAAGACCTTTGTGCCTCCCCAGATGAAGTCATCCACGTGGCATGCTAAGATGCCAATCACCACATCTCCAGTCATCCAATAGAAGACTGCTGGGTCAACTTTTGACATCCTTCCTCCAAGTTTTTGCATAACATCTTTGACCTGTTTGTACCATTGCAGAGAAGCATCATTTAGTCCATACACACATTTCTCTAAATGCCATAACTTTCCTTTGCTGTGAGCTTCTTTCGGTGGCCTCACAAAAATGTCTCTGTCGATTTCTTTTCCTTGCAGAAAGGCTGTCTTAATGTCCATAGAGCATGGGCTCCATTTTCTTTGGGCAAAAATAGAGAGAATCACTCGCAGTGATTCACTTGCACAAGTGGGGGAATCCTTTTGAATGTCGTCTTTTCCTATTTCTTCGAATCCCCACACCACTAGTCTAGCTTTGGGAGTCATTCCTTGTTTAGTTTGTTTCATTGTACATATCCATCTAGTTGAAACACATCTTTGTCCAGTATCTTCCACTTCACTATATACATGATTTCTTTGCCAGCTCTCCATTTCTTCTTGTTTGGCTTTCTCAAAGCAAACTCCTTCTATCATCATGACAGTGTCTTCGGAGCACAGTGCCAAGTCACACTCTGCAGATGATATAACAAGTTTGTTGACCTTGGTTAAATCCACTGACATTCTTTCTCCTTTATATTCTTTTGGTTCTGTGCACTCAATGTTGTACCAGTTTTTGTTTCTCCCAGTTGATTTTCCAGCTTTGTTTATTATCTTTGCAGATATGCACTTTCCATTGTCTTTGTGTTCATATGAAATCATCTGGCCTGTTTTGAGTTTCTTGAAATCAATGTTCTTTGTGTTTATGTCATTTGTTTCATTCATTTCATCTGATTCAGTGTCTGATTCTGTATCAAAGTCTGGTAATGTTTCTGTACATATGTTCTTTGTGTTGTCTTCCTCTTCACGAGCAGGTTTGGTGTACTGTGAGCTTTTGTTCTCCTCATAACTGTTGCTTGTGGAAGACTGTGATTAAAAACTCAGCTTCAGGTTTTTGTTTTCTCTTGTTCTTCTTTCACTTTTCTTAATCTAGTTTGATGTACTCGGACTAGAGTTCCACCATGACGCACAAAAATCACACTTCCATCTTGTCCTATCACATTTCCTGGTCCCTTCCATTCTTCATTATTTGGGCGCTTGTAGTAGACCTTGTCTCCCATCTGATATACATCGTATGAGGATTGTGTCTGTGTTCTCAAAGCTCTCTTCAGTCTCTCTGAACTTTCAGCTTCTGTGAATGCCTTTCTGGCCGCATGCATACCACTGATGTGTTCTCCAACCGTCTTGCTTCTGGTGGTGCCTTCCAGAGCAGGCAATTTGTCAATGACTACAGACGGAAAGTTTGGATGTCTCCCATACACCAGCTGATAGGAACTGAAGCCATGGGTGTTGACCATGCTGTTCTTGGCTGCCAGTGCCCAGCACAGTGCTGTCTCCCAATCCAGATCTTTCCTGTCAGACATGATTTTCAGCAGAATGTTGGAAAGGGTTTGGTTGTGACGTTCCATCAGACCATTGCTCCACGGGCTGTAGGCTGCTGTAGTTTTTTCACTTCAATGTTGAAGTTTTCACACATGTCATGGAATTCATCATTGCTAAATTCTCTGCCATTGTCACTTATCAGTACTTCTGGTGGGCCATGCACTGCAATCCAGTACTTCATGAAGTTGTGTACTATGACTGATGACTGTTTGCTTCTGATTATTGCAGCAGCACTGAATCTAGTAAACTGGTCAATCATGTGAAGGTACCAGACATTTTTGCCAAGCTCATGAAGATCAACAGCCACTGCTTGATTGTAGTCGTTTGCCAAAGGCATTCCTACTGATGTTTTTGGCGGCGTTTTTCTGTGTCGAGCACATACATCACACTCTTCTACTAACTTTGTCATTTTCTTGTACAAATCTATGTCTTTGACTCCTGCATTCTGCATTAACTTCTTCAGATTCTCTGCTGAAGCATGCCCAAACTGTTTGTGAAGTTTCAGAAGTGATTTTGTTTGTTCTTTTTCATCTAGATTTTCCAAGGTCAGCAGGATTTTCACCATCGTTTTGCATCACTCCTTTGTTTCCGACAATATCAATGCAATAATGTCCAGTTGAGGTGTAGTTTAGCTCCACAGGTTGTTGAAACATTGTGGCTTTGTCATTGGACATATCCAGACACAGTTCCTGCTTTCTTCAAAGAATCCTTGCTCAGCAAGAGTGGAAGTTCTATATCCACAACTTCTGTTTCAATGTTACACTTTGTCTTGCCAATCTGAGCTGGGATTGTCACATTCATGTATGAGTGCACTTGAGCACCATCTCCAAACCTGAAAATCTTTGTACTTGCCTTTTTCTTGATGACTTTCTTTTGATCTTCTTCTAGTCTATTCACATATTCTTCATACCATTTCTTGCCACAGACAGTTTTGGTGCATGCTGTATCAATAACTGCACAGCCATAAGATTCTGTCATCAGTATCTCATTCTCTGTACTGTGTTCTTTAGTGAATAATGCCAAGTTGCATTGTTCTTCACATTCTTCATAATATTCAGTGTTAGTGTCTATCATTCTCACTTCTTCTTTGTGTGGGCATTGTTTGGCCCAGTGAAACACTGACTGGCAAACAGCACACTTTGTTCTCCTTCCATATTTGTCCAGTGGATTTTGAGCCTCTTGGAACTTTGTTCTTTGGCCATGTTCTTTGATCACTTGAATTAGGTGGATCTGGAAATCTACTTCCTCTGTATCTTGTACTGTTCTTTGTCACAAACGCTTCTTCTTGTTTCACTATGATTTCATCCTCAACTTTGGCTCCTGAATGACCTCCAAAAATTCTTTTCAAAGCAGACTTCATAGAAGAAAATTTTCTATCAGATGCTGCAGTCAGCACTAACTGTTTTTCTTTTTCTGTCAAACCTGCATTGTCCAATAGTTTGAACGCCAATACTGCATCAGGATACTCCATCTTGTATTTTTGCAGATCGTGTATCTTCTTTTTCATACTCTACAATGTAATCAGCCATTGACATGCTTTGCCCTTTCTTAAATGACTCAAAATCCGAGTATGAAGAATACGCTAGATCAATTTCATCTTGAAGAAAGAGAGCATCAAGAGCAGTAAATCAAAACGTTCATACCATCTCTGGTGTTCAGTTCTGCAGCGTCGATCTCCAAAGCTCTCGCTCGAGCTTGTCCCGTTAGCGATAACGTAACCGCTAATGCTTGTTTCTCAGGCTTCATGTCTGTCACTAGCTTCCAAACTTCAAGTTCGTTTTTTTTTCCACGTCTCATATACTGTGTCCGGTCCTAGACTCGGCGGTACTTTAAAGTTTTGCGCCATACTTACGCTCTGCTACCATGAAATGTTAAACTATAAATGTACTTCTAACGTTGCCTCCTCGGCTCGTACAGATTCGTTGACTCTCTTTTCGTTTCCGCTTCCCCCGTTGCTAAGTTATTTCCTTAGTTACAGCCATTACTTCCGGTAAGTTCGACAACAATGTTTTCCAAGCACACACTGTTCCTTAGGTTAAGGACAACTGCTACAAAACACTGGTTCGTAACAGGGAGCCATATCAGAGAGAAGGGGAATACTAGGAAGAACATCAAGAGCTTGCTAAGTCTTATTATCTTCTTCAAACCATCTAAAGGACATTGATATCCCAATCGAAAAAGTATTGAATAAAAGTAGCACCAGATAGGCTGTCATCTTATGCCATACCTGCATCAAACATTGACAGCTATTTACATTCATTTTATCCTAGTTCTGTACAGCTGTGGAACTCACTGCCGGGAGACATCACTGCCGGGTGCCATCAAACTTGCCATAAATGCTGTCTCATTTAAAAATCAAATTGATACGACAGTCTTGAATCTGCATATTGACTGATTTTTCCAATGGAACTTACCAGATACCACAATCTCTGAATATGAAAAAAAGAATTTGGTTAACACTGATTTATGATGATATGTTCAAGCATACTCAAAGTGCAGTGGACAAAGCAAGTGGAAAGATTAGAATAGATAACATCTTTTTCTATGATATATGGACAACAAAAGCTTCAAGTGTGACTGTCTCATGTATGTTTGATGAGGCCCATTTGGGTGTTCATACTAACTCAACTAAAGGGATTATGAAAAAAAACAAGCAAATCAGCTTTTATTCCAGATTAGATTACCTTTTGATTTTGCATATTTTCAAACAGAAGATACACTGCAACAAAAACAAACTGTATGGAAAATGTGGATTATTAAGTTGAAGTATGAGTGTGTTTCTGTTCTACTGTTTAATTTTTCTGTAAATTTGGCAATGTTCAAGATCAAAACAAAGCATTTTTCAGTCTGGAAAAAAATAGTATCCTGTGTCGTTCACAGTTGTTGCTGTGTGTTTTAAATTCACATCAAGTCAGATTATCAGATTTTGTTTTCATTCTGTTATGTATTCTGTTTGACAAGATCAAAAGATACTGGGTGGTCAAGAGTAGATATATATTCAGTTTCATTGTCTTGTGTTGTTCAAATGTATTCAGTAGACGAGTAATAAGTTCTTTCTTTTTTTTTTTTTTTTTTTTCTTTTTCTTTTCTTTCCTTTTTTTCTTTTGTCTTAAAGCTATGTTGTGGTGTTTATGGTGGTTTTTCTGGCAGCTTTACACCAGCATTTGTGCAAGAGATTCGTAGATTGTTGGCTTAAGCACTGTTAGTTTAATCTTGTGGCTGATGGACATCATTACCTCACCAGGAGAGCCTGAGTATCCTCTCCTGTGGTTCAGTGGACTGTTACCATCACCCTGCCTAACTCCAGATAGTTTCACTCCTTCCAGAAAGAAAGTGTCCTCAATAAATTAGTTTGGTCAGCACCCAGATATTGGAGTATGTTGACCCCCCTCCAGATGTCATAGAAGGTTGATACACAATGATGAGTTTGGTGCAGTTTGAAATAAAAGTAAGGAAATGCTAAATTTCCTCCTTCATATGATGTCAAAGTTGGTGTTATTGCCTATGTAATCAGATTATAATGTCAGGGGCAGTGACTTCCATTCTCTTATATGTTCCATGAAAGATTTTAGATGATCATTTTCTAATGTTGCCTGGATTCAAATGACAGATTCTGACTCATTCATCAACAAGTAGCAAGAAATAATAGGCATTATAATATCCAGAAGAATCATTAAATCCACAAAAATACTCATGTTTACACAACTCATTATCTTAGAAAAGTGTGGTTTACAGGGGTGCCAGTGACTGAGTGACGAGGAAGTATTGACTGACTGGTTGTGTCTGTAAAACCCCAGTTTAATCCATCAAGAATGTAAAGTTTGATACAATATGCTACAACAACAACAACAACAACAACAAGAACACAACAGCAACACCTGACAAACTGAATAACTATGGATATGGCAATGGGTGATATAGACCATCTTTCCAGTCTAGTGGTGGATTAATTTACGACTGCCTTTTCCCCTACTTTCATCCCCCCCCCCCCCCACCCCCCCCACCACCCCCACCCCCCCCACCCCCCACCACCAATGAGGATCCAGTCTCTAGGATGATGATATCTGTACTGATCACAACTAAAACTTAGTAAAAGGAAAGTTTTTCTGTTTGTTAATCAGGACTTGTTAATCAGGACTTCTATCAGATTCTCTAACAGTTTATCTGCCTTTATCATGACATTTATTACTATGTCATGTTACTATACTATGTTAAAACACCAGTTGCGGTGTATCACTGTGACCTGGGGACGCAGCGATAGCCCACACACGTGGTGGCTAACTACCAGGGACAAGGACTAACCCAAGGGACTCTATGTTACTATGTTGGTCAGGAAGGTCAGTTTATTCTGGTAGATGATGTCTCTGTAAGTGTAACCTTTATTTCTGTATTGATCAGAAAGTTCAGTTTTATCAGGCTGTTGATGTCTCTGTAACATTGATTTTTTTTGCTGGTGATGTTTATGTAAAATTGACGGGGGTATTGATCAGAAAGGTCAGTTTCTCCAGCTGTTGGGGGCACCAAAGCATTGTCTGTGTAGATCAGGAAGGTCATTTTTTCCAGCTGTTGATGTCATTATCAATTTGATGTCTGTATTGATCTACCTGTTGATGTCACTATTGTCATGGGTCGCTAATCCAGACGGCCCTATCACCCCTACCCATGCCAGTCACACACTAGGCCAGACAACACAGCACACTAACACAACTTTACAATCATGCACACTTCTTTTATTTCACACACACACTATGGTGCCACCACTCATGTCCATCCATAACCACACACAAGTATCCCACTTTCCTACTGACCCCCACCTACCCTGCTACAATGACATAGGGAACCCTAACCTATCTTAAAACACCAGTTGCGGTGTATCACTGTGACCTGGGGACGCAGCGATAGTGGTGGCTAACTACCAGGGACAAGGACTAACCCAAGGGACTCTAAACTACTACCACCCACCCTTCTCCCGGGACCCACTCTTCTTTTTTGACCCGGGACCACTACCGCATTGATCGCTGCGTCCCTAAGGGAGGCAACGACAGGTGCCCTATCCCGTGCTGGCCACTACGTCCCTAAAGGAGGCAGCAGCTAACACCCCTAACCCTACTGCCTATTGCTACACCCCTTTCTACCACAAAACTGGACAACCTTCCTCCACTGAAGACCCTTCTCCTCGGCAATGTCCGTGGCCCCTCGCAGGCTGACTCCTCCACGGAAGACCCTCAGCGCTGTCCATAGCCCCTCGCAGGCTGACTCCTCCATGGAAGACCGTGCTCCTTGGCGCTGTCCATGGCCTCATGCAAGACAACTCCTCCCCGCAGAACACAACACTCACACCCGCCAGGCTTCCTCTTGACGGGCCCAACTCTCAAAGAACCCCTCCTCCTCTGAAGTCTCTGCCGGAACTGAGGGTGAAGGAAGTCTTGGTGCAGCACCCGCTCACATGGCGACTGAACAGGGGGGTCCTTCCCTCCTGGGAAAGCAGAGACGAGACAGGTGACTGTAGAACTGCCTCGCAGATGGCAGATGGCATGGGTGGGCTTCACCTCCCAGAAGAGCAGCAGCAGGTACCAGGACACCGCCACTCACCCGCCAGCATGGGGCAGCAGACTGCGGTGATCTGGCCCCAGCCTCGGCCAGGAACAGAGTATCTGCTGAAACAACTGTAGGCCAGTACTATAGTGTCGCTATGGTACACAGCCTACTTGGTATGGCTTTAACTCTCCATTTCCCTTGCTTACTTCCAACTTGGGTATGAGAGTGACTCCTTATATTTCGAATACATCCCCCAACCCATTACTCCCTCTGGGTTACCAGACCCATTGCCTGCCAACTGCCACAGCAGTAAAGCAGTATTCTCCCTGAGCCAATCCATGTTATTACACATGAAATTAGGTATCACACCCAAATCTCGGTAGAAAAGAAAACCAAACGATCCCAACACAGACTCCCTGGGCCCCCTTAGGAAATACTAAGTAGTCGAGGAAGCGGATAATTTCACAAGGAGATGTCTTGACATAATAACCAGTAGTAATGAACATCTCAGTATAAAAACATATCGGCTTCAAGCTGAATCAATATTCTTATGAGGGAATGGTCTCCCGGCTGCAATACCTAACATTCTTACCCCTCCTTGCATTGTCAAGTATAATCATATAGCAAAAAAAAAACCATAATTCGCTCGCCAACATTCCCATCCAGCACCCCACTCTCATGTCATCTGTTGTGAGTTAACCCCAGTTTTTATCTCTTGTTTTTCCAACATAACCACACTTAATACAGTATTACATGCCGCACACCATCCATTCTTTATCTTACCGACTGCTAAGCCACTCGCCTTAAACTTTACCTCTCCCTTCTTTCCAACTACTAAAATTCGTAATGGGGCTGCCTTCCCACAACTAAGATATCTTTCTCCAACCTTGTTTTGTCACAATTTTGATATATATCCCTGTACGTGTGATGACTGTCACTTGCTCTACAGAAAACCTGGTGCGCTTGTTCACACACACACACACACGTCAAAGATACAGGCTGCTGCACGCGCATGACACTCGTGTCGAGAACCATGACTCTGACGAAAGTGAAAGGCTACCTAAATAACTTGGATGGTCACGACCGTACCCCGGTATAAACCACTCGCCCAAAAATCGGCCGTGGTCCTGCTGCACAGTTAACCGATTCCAATGCTGTGCAGGGCAACTCCGGAATTGTTATTCAACTTCAACACACTACTACTATTTACAACTGGAAATTGAGTACAATCATCATACCCCTTTATGATTCACGCAGACACATCTGCACCTTACTCATATTATGATCCTCAACAAAATGCAACCTCATATTACCCTCTTATTGAACCGACTGAAATTATCATGAGCTAGCCACAATCAATATCTGCCTCACCGCGCATCAATGGTTATTATATTGAACCCAGATTGTCTAGCCAAACTGTCCCATGACAACCGAACTCCGGAACCACTATGTACACTACTTACAAAATATACAGAAAAAAGAGGTGACAACACAAACTGGCTAACAACAAACCTCAACCACGAATCAAGATGACATCATACCAGACGACCAGTATACGCAACGAACACAATACCAACTAATCACAACATGAGACAACTACAGTACAACTCACCATAATGCAAGACGCCACAACGAACCACAACACCACGAACATACCAGATCACCAACCAGGACAGACAGACGATCAGCCACACCAGTTTGCAACTGGCTGAAAGTGGCTGCCAATGAAGATGACACAGAACTCGGCACAGGCCAAGGGCACACCAAACCCGACAAGGACCTGGCCCTAACTATGACTCAAAGTCACTCACTCAGCAGAACTAACGGCGCTCCCGCCGCACCTACAAGGAGCACGCCCACTCCAACAAACACCAGGGACCAAAGTGAAGCTACCCCAACGCATTCCGCCCTGGTCGGAATCAAGTGAGTTTAACTCACAACACAAAGCATCCATTGGTCAGAACAGTGTATCCCTCCGCAGAGCTGACACCCGATCAACGGACTAGTTGTTGCTCGTGCAATAACACGACAATTTACAACAACAACTCACAGACTTGACAACATAACAGCAGCCGATATCCTGCCCCGCCCTGTGTGATGTAGAACCAAAACAACAAAGGGTAACAGTCGGAAACGAAACCACTTCCTCCCACCACTCCCTCAACAGATGAAGACTGGAAGCAAAAAAAACACTATATGTCCCACTCCCCCCCCCCCCCCCCCCCCCCCCCACCCCCAACCCCCCCCCCCCCCCCCTACCCACCCCGAGGAGGAACTTAGCCTAACCCCCACCTAACCAAAACCCCTATCTTACACACGTGCGCGCGCGCGCACACACACACACACACACACACACACACACTCATATGCACCCACACCCACTCATCCACACACACTCGCACGCATATGCGCGCACGCTGTCTATCCTGAACCACCACCCTGAACACGTGGACGTGCTGTTTCAGTACCGCGGATTGGTGGCAACTACAATGCTGATGTTTGTGTTGACCTGGCTTGTGATGCCACAATAATTAGTGAATAATGTTGGTATCTGTAGGGATCTGACTTTTGACGTCACTATAATGTTGATGTTTGTATTAATTAGGAAGATCAGTTTTTCGGGCTGTTATGACGTCACAAACTCCATGGTGGCGACCTACCTGACGCCAGTGGCCCAAGAGATTCAGGAGCTGAATCTGAACCACTGCTACTGGCTCTCAGCACACTGCTGCAACACCATCGTAAGGTGCAGCCACCTGGTCAGCCTGCATCTGCTGCACCTAAGAATCAGCATGTTGCGCCTTGTCTCCATGCTGGCACGCCTGAAGCAACTCAAGCTGCTGTCTGTGACTCTCTGCAACGTGCTTGGGTTCCAAAATGAGCTGGACCGGAACCCCCAGGCGCAGGATACCCTGCGCGGTGTTAGTGTGCTGACAGTGCAGGTCAAGAACGTGCCAGTACATGCCAACCAGATGACCATGCAGTGGCTTGAGTACTGCACTTCTCTGGAAGAGTTCCATGTCCAGGGCTCCTTCTGGCCCAAGGACATCCCTTTCAATGTGGACAGTCCTCAGGTAAATGTATGTCCCCCTCTATATCGTCAATCCTCAGGTAAATGTATGTCCCTCCCTACTTCGTCAATCCTCAGGTAAATACATGTCCCTCCCTACGTTGTCAATTCTCAGGTAAATGCATGTCCCTCCCTATAATGTCAGTCCTCAGGTAAATGTATGTCCCTCACTGCATTGTCAACACTCATACTCAGAGAAATGCATATCCCTTCATATGTCATCAGTCCTCGGGTAAATGCATGTCCCTCCCTACTTCCTCAACTCAGAGGTAAATGCATATCCCTCCCTTTGTCGTCAACACTCAAGTAAATGCATGTCCCTCCCTTTGTTGTCAGTGCTCGGGTAAATATACGTCCCTCCCTGCAACGTAAATGCCCAGGTAAACGCATGTCCCCTCCCTATGTTGTTAATCCTTAGGTAAATGCATGTCCCTCCCTACATCGTGAATCCTCAGGTAAATGCATGTCCCTTCCTATGTTGTCAATCGTCGGGTAAATGTATGTGCATCCCTGCATTGTCAACACTCAGGTAAATGTATGTTTCTCCCTACCTTGTCAATTCTCAGATAAATGCACGTCCCTCCCAGTGTCGTCAGTTCTCAGGTAAATGCATGTCCCTCCCAATATCGTCAGTCCTCAAGTAAATGCATGTCCCTCCCTACCTTATCAGTTCTCAGGTAAATGCATGTCCCTCCCAATGTCGTCAGTCTTCAGGTAAATGCATGTCCCTTCCTACGTTGTCAGTCCTCAGGTAAATGCATGTCCCTCCCAATGTCGTCAATCATCAGGTAAATGCATGTCCCTCCCTACCTTGTCAATCCTCAGGTAAATGCACGTCCCTCCCAATGTCATCAATCCTCAGGTAAATGCTCGTCCCTCCCAGTGTCGTCGTCAGTCCTCAGGTAATGTATGTCCCTCCCTACCTCGTCAACTCTCAGGTAAATGCATTACTCCCAATGCTGTCAGTCCTCAGGTAAATGTATGACCCTTCCCATGTTGTTAATCCTCGGGTAAAGACATGGCCCTCCCTGCATTATCAATCCTCAGGTAAATCGTTTTGTTCAGTCTTCAGATAAATCAACTTCTTTCCCTACATTATCAGTCCTTGGATAAAAGCATGCCCAATACAAGGTTATCAAACTTCAGGTAAATGCATACTACATCCAGAGTCATCAATCCACAGGTAAATTCATCCCCTGTTCAAAGCCAAATTTCTAGGTAAGATCACTGTTTTGTTGATACTGTCATTTAGTAGATACTTTGCTTTTTTCTTTTCTACATTGACTACTAACATTATCTGCACTTCATTGGTAATTGCATTGTTTTTCTTTTCTACATTGTCTGACCTAAGGACTACTCATTGTTTGGCATATTAAAGCCATTGAAGTCAGTGCCTTTCTTTGGCCCCTGACTGTACTCTTTGTTCTCATTCTGTGCTTGTGTAAATGTTTGCTTGTGTGTGTGTGTGTGTGTGTGTGTGTGTGTGTGCGTGTGCACATACATTTTCATATGTGCGTGCATGTGTGTGTGTGTGTGTATGTGTGTGCTCACAAGCAGATCCGTCGGTTAGAGAACCTGCGGAACATTCACACCATGACAGTGACAGATGCCAGGGACCACTTTGCTCGCATGTTTTTCAATGGGGTGCTGCTGGAGGTGTGCAAACTGCCTGATCTGCGATTCCACACCCTGCTGCAGCCCCAGGCGGTCAGTGAGCACCTGACAAGGAATGGCAACTTCATGAGATGCATTCAGCGCATTGAAGACCTGCAGCATCTGGACATTTCGCAGACCAATGACACCATTCCTAACATGTGGGGCGGTCTGTCTGTCAGTCAGTGTTTATTGGTCAGTCTGTCTGTCTGTGTCTCTGTTTTTCAATCCCAGGTATATGAATATCTCCAACCAGTCATGCCATTCCTTATCAGGCTGGCTGGTTGGAAGCATACTGTGCAGCATGTGCTTGCCTGAAAATTCCACTTTTTCTTCTCTAACTCTCCCCCCCCCACCCCCTTACCCCCTTACTCCCCATCTGCCTCAGTTCTTTGTGTGTTTTTACTGAATCCTTAGGTGTGTGATGATGGTTAATGATGTACAGTGGTGGACCATGAAAAGGAGGATGATTGTAATTGATGATGAATGGGGGTGGTGGGGGGGTTACATTATGATGTATTAGGAGTGTATGATGACATATGGGAGGTGGATGATGGTGTATGGGGAAAGGGGGTTGATTGTGATGGGTAGTGGTGTAGGTGATGCATAATGATGAAAGATGATATATAGGGGTGGTGATGATGTAAGGGAGACAGATGATGATGACAAGTTGATGGAAGGTGATGTTTTAATGATGGATGACGATGTTTGTCAGTACCAACAACCCATTCTCAGTGCTGTGCCCACAGGTGTACCAGCTGAAAGAGCACATAACCTGTGCTACCTGAACGTGGCAGATAAGCTCTTGATGGATTGCCACAGTCTGCATGTCCCTGGCTGACAACTGTCCCCACCTGGCCAGCATCAACCTGGCCAGCATCAACCTCCGCAACTGCCACCGCCTACCTCAGGGTAATCATTCCTTCCTACATGTAGCCCTCCTTCCGTCCTCCATAATCCCACTCCTGTCTCCTCTCCTTCCTTCTGACCAAGGAACGAACTGAACTCAGAGCCGGGGAAATATGGTGCTAATTGTTCTATAGACAAACTTGCAATGCAGTACAATTATGGTCCTTGATGTGTGGTTTTACCTGGTCAAGCTCCAAAGCCTAGAAAATGTTGCCGATGAACAAATCACTTTGAAAATTTTTTTTAAAAATTTTTTTTTAATGAACATTTTTAATAATAAATCACTTTCCAAACACATACAAATGAATTACGTAACATTTGATTACAAAAGAAAAAAAAAAGCACACACACACACACACAGCAAAAAGGCCATTGGACAATCAAACATCCTAGTACACAAAACAAAAGGGGGGGTGGGGGTGGGGGGTAATGTTTTATAATGTATCTGGGTGGCTTTTGATACAGAGCATATCCTTCCTAAAGCTGCGTGTGCTTTGCCATATTGTGATCTTGAATGATAAGTCCAACTTTTCTTCAATAATTTTGTATTGATTGTATACATCCCATGTATGACAAAAAGTTTATCTGTATGTTGTATGTTGCTCTGAATTCATTAAATATTAGTATTTCTCCATTATTCTTTATTAAATCAGAAATTCTGTTTACTTTTTTTTCATGCCACCCTTTAAACTTAACGGTTTTATTCCCCATTCTAATGTTATCATTATAAAGAATTGGTTCAGCTAATACTTCCTGAGTGGTTTCTGGTTTTATTTTATAAAAAATTGTCTGTAGGAGGTGAGTACATGTTGCCTAAACATGCTTTCTTTATTTCTTATACACAGATAGTTTGGAGAGTACTCTTCATTGTGTTCAGTAAGCGAGCAATTATGCTCCAACAATTCTTTCTATCTGTGTGTGTAGTACTTTAATTCGTCTTACCTATGTTAGTTTTAGTGATGTGATAGATGCTTGTAAATCTGGTATGTTCAGTCCTCCATTTCCTATATCTTTTAATATCTGTTTTTACGGCTAATCTTGTCTTGCTTCTTGTTCCACACAAACCGAAAACATAGTCTTTGTAGCTCTTTTATATCTGCATTGGAGGGTGTGGCAAAAGAAGCCAGAGATGTGTTAATCTGGACAAGATTAGCGATTTAAGTACTGCCATTCTCCTGAGAGGGGTGATCATTTCGTTTTTAGCCAGGTTTTAAATAATGCTTTTACTTCAATCATCTTTTCTTTGTAGTTTCTTTTTTCTAAATCTGTTAGATCGTTAGTAAACCATATTCCTAGTATTTGGAATTCTTTATGATTCCATACCATGTTTAGGTGTTGCATATATTTTATTGTGCCATTTTTTTTATTACTCCCCAACCATATGATCTGCGTTTTTTTCTTTATTCAGAAATAATCCAGACGTTTCTACCAAACTTTTCTAAATTTTGAGTTGACTTTTCAAAAGACATTCTGACTCCACTATTTATTAGTTGAGTGTCACCTGCGAATTGTGATATTTTGTATTCACTTTCACCTATTTGGATTCCTTTTCTGTTTTTTTTCTTTGATCATAACAGATAATATTTCTGCACATAGTGCAAAGATGTATGGTGACACTGTGTCGCCTTGACGACATCCTCTCTCTGTATAAAACCATGGTGTGCTTTGTCCATTGGCAAAAACTGTTGATTTAATATTTTTATAAAAAGCACTAAACAATCTACATATATCCTTGCCAAGTCCAAAGGCTTTTAATACTTTAAACATAACATGCCATCTAATGAGCACTAAACAATCTACATATATCCTTGCCAAGTCCAAATACTTTAAACATAACATTCCAATCTAATGAGTCAAACGCTTTTCAAAATCTAGATTTATCAACATTCCTGGTTTGTTTTTTGTGTGTTCACACTTTGAAATCTTCATCTTCAACCCCACCCCCCACCCGCCTTAAGTTCAAATCTTTGCCAAGTCATTACTGTGATGACGGAGGGGTTGTTGACCTGCGCTTGTTTTTACCCCACTATTAGATTGTTCATCTTTGTATTTGTCTGACTTTATTCAAGTTTAAAAGGCTGTGCCGGTCTTGAATAAAAGTTACTCTGTGTTAGGTTTTCTAATGGGAGCAAGACTTACCCTACTTGTTTATTGTTAATTATTGACTGTTCCCTGCCTTATTTTATTTTCAAAGTACACTTTGAAATAATGTTTTAATAATGTATAGCAATGACTGCCATTAGAATCAGTTTGATAGAAAATTCCAGCTGTATCCTAGGACACGAGAAGGAAACTGGGGAGAGTGCAGACCTGGACCTTTGCACCCTGGATAGATCATGATCAAAGGGATCCTGGATGGACAATGGTCAAAGGGATACTGGATGGGTACGATCAAAAGAATCCTCAGTGGGCCATTCCCAAAGGTATCCTGGATAGGCCATAGTCAAAAGGGATTCTGGATGGGCCATAGTCAGAAGAGATCCTGGATGGGGCTTGGTCAAAAGGTATCCTGGAAGGGCAATGGTCAAAGGGGACCTTTGGATGAGCCGTAGTCAAAAGAGATCCTGGATGGGCCTTGGTCAGAAACGATCCTGGATTGGCCTTTGTCGAAGGGATCCTGGATGGGCCATTGTCAACATGATCCTGGATGGGCCATTGTCAAAGGGATCCTGGATGGGCCTTGTTCAAAAGGGATCCTAGATAGGCCATAGTCAAAAGGGACCTTTGGATGGGCCATAGTCAGAAGGCACCTTTGGATGGACCATAACCAAAAGGGATTGTGGATGAGGCATAATCTAAAGGGATTGTGGATAGAACATAGTCAAAAGAGATCCTGGATCAGCCACTTTCAAAAGACATCCTGGATAGACCGTAGTCAAAGGGATCTTGGATGGCCCATAGTCAAAAGGGATCTTGGATCTGCCTGATCCAGAGTGGGCACCATAGATCTCTTCAAAAATATAATCACCATGTCAGTGTAGTCTTTTTTGGGGTCACCTTTCTGACAGACAAACTGGCGAACAGATGCACTGATCCTGCACAAAAGTAATAAAGACAATGAAAACACAAGACTGTTCTGGCTGATACACACTGTGGCCATTTGTAGTAGAAAATGAAAACACAGTCCTAATACATTCTATGACCATTCACAGAGAACAAAAATAGTATGAACCATTTATAGAAAAAGAAAGTATTGTACGACTCTGGCTGATACATTCTATGCCCATTTTAGAGAATGAAATTGAAAAGATAGTATAACTCTAGCTGATACAGTCTATGACCATTTATAGAGAATGATAACGCTGTATGTTTTTCATTCAGTCTATGGCCATCTGTAGAGAGAATGAAACTACTGTATGGTTCTGGATGATGCACTCTGTATAAGACAGGTGGTGTCTTGAATTTAGGTATGATACAGCTGGGATGTGTATAGAATGTAGGTATGATGCGGGTAGGGCGTGTATTGAATGTAGATATAATACAGCTAGGATGTGTATTGAATGCAGGTATAATGCAGGTTGGGTGTGTATTGAATATAGGTATAATACAGGTGGTGTCTTGAGTAAAGGTAAAAGGCAAGTTAGATGTGTATTGAATATAGGTGTGATACAGATAGGGTGTGTATTGAATGTAGGTATGATACACGTAGGGTGTGTATTGAATATAGGTATAATACAGGTAGGGTGTGCATTGAGAGTATTGAACATAGGTATAATACAGGTGGGGTGTGCATTGAGAATATTGAACATAGGTATAATACAGGTGGGGTGTGTATTGAGAGTATTGAACATAGGTATAATACAGGTGGGGTGTGCATTGAGAGTATTGAACATAGGTATGATACAGGTGGGGTGTGTATGAACATCGGTGTAATGCAGGTCGGATGTGTTTTGAATGTGGGTGTAATACAAGTGGGGTGTATATTGAATGTAGGTATATTACAGGTGGGATGTGTATTGAACATAGGAATAACACAGGTGGGGTGTGCATTGCAGACAGAGATGAGCACAAAGTGGATCAGGTGGACTTCAATGGCCTGCTGAGTCTGGTGTTGCACTGCACGGAGCTGCGCCACATCAATGTCAGTGGGGTTCACATCCACGCTAGGGACATGACCAACACCGGCTTCTCCAGCCTCTGTCACCTGCTGGCTCTCAACAAAGGTAGGTTTCACAGAGTTAAGGTCATCTAGGGTAAGGTCACTTAGCACTGAGGTCATCTGGGACCTGCTTTCTGTTGTGTGCCACCTGATTGCCCTCAACGCATAAAGTCACACAGGGTTTGGTGTTGTGTGCTGTCTAGTTGTTTTCAAGGTGATTTCTTTGGGGAACTTACTTCAGTGTACTTTTTGTTCTGTTGTAGTGATCGTTTAGTGTTCTGTTTTCTGATTATTGTTTATTGTTCACTGTTTTTTTGTTATTGTTGTATTGACTGTTTAGAATTTTTTTTTTTTTTTTGCTTAATCTTATTTAGCCATTGAATTAGAAAAAGAAAATACTTCTACTTTGCATTGTTCCAACAAAGACAACTTGCCTATGGAGAAGATCAAATTAAGACAAGTAATAGCCGTATATAACATATGGGTGCCAAGGGGTACAAAGTCAAGGGTATTTGAATGACTAGACATTAGACTGAAGTGTGCATACAAACACATACACATGCATGCACACACGCAGGCACACACGTACACATGCGCACGCACACATACACACACACGCACACACACAATCGCTTAAACCAGTAGTAACTGGCAAAATGTTGTTTGCAAAAGTAGATTGTCAAAGTGTTTTTGATCTTCCATTCTCAGTGACCTGATTTATTTTGCTGGGACTTGCTGCTGAACTGGAACAAAGGTTCCATCAGAATGAAAAAAAAAAGATCTGTACATTATGGTCGGTTCCAATTTTAAAACATTTTCCCTTCACACCACCTACATATGTGTGGCATCTTGATACTCTGTTCACTACATCAACCCAATATTGGGCGGCACTGTGCGAGTGCACAAGTGCATAATACCTTTTCTTTTTCCTACTCAAAATCTTATTTTAGGTGTTAGAATTGAATCCATCTATTTAGAAATTCTGATTATGGAACCAAAGTGGAAATCTACCACAGAAATTGAAAAAAAGAAGTTACAAACGGTTGACGACACAGTGTAAGCAATGATAGTGCGACCATGAAACATTGCACATACACAGGGAAAGACTAGCTCCACCCGTCTATGCAGGGACCGTTTATTTATTCCATTGAGGGTAATAGCAGTTTTTGACCAATCTTTTACATCACATTAAGCCTGCATCATGCTCTTTTGGTTTTGACACTGGGTCAGAGATGCATGCTCTTCATTCTCTGAAAAGACTGCACTGCAATTGTGGTCAATAAAGCTCTTGGGGCCTTAGATTTGAGCTTGCTACTGTGAGAGAAAAATCAATGTTTTCTTCAACAAACGAGCAAAACCAGATTCAGTGTGGAAAATGTACATGGTTTGAGTCTCCCTTTGACTTGAATTGATTTGGATGAGATGTATTCATTAACCCTACATAAGAGGTCTGTTAGTTGTGACTAGTTCTTACAGTGGCGTTTGAGTGACAGAGGAGGGTGTTCACTGTTGAGTCTGGTTTGCAAAATTCGTTGTGCAACCACTGTCACACACAGACACACACACACACACACACACACACACACACACACACACACACACACACACACACACACACACACACAGTAATGAGACCAGTTTGCAAATTTCCTAGCATGATCACTGTCACACATGAGCACACACACACACGCACGCACGCACACACACATACACTCACACACACACACACACACACACACACACACACACACACACACACACACACACACACAGTAATGAGACCAGTTTGCAAATTCCTAGCATGATCATCACTGTCACACATGAGCACAAACACACACGCACGCACGCACACACACACATACACACACACACACACACACACACACACACACACACACACACACACACACACACACACACACACTCACTCTCACACATACACAGAGTGTTTAGATCAGTTTGCAAAATTCCTTGCATGATCATCATCTCTCTAACACACGCACATGCATGCGTGTGCGCGCACTCACACTTACATATACACAGAGTGTGTAGACCAGTTTGGAAAATTCCTTACTTGGTCAGTATCACACACACACACACACACACACACACACACACACACACACACACACACACACACACACACACACATACACACACACACACTCTCGCAGGCACAGGTGCATAGATGCAATGTATGGTGTTGTGATGTGATCAGAAATGGCGGAGTCTGTCTGTCGCTATCCCCTTGCTGCCTACGTCCACTGTCCAGAGAGGGTCAGAGAGAAGAAAGCAAAGAAGAGCGCCAGCCCTCTGATCAGGCAGCCAAGGTACGGCTTCCCGGTCCCAAACCTGGTGAGTGCACCTGAACACCACTGTCATAGCACCGCTGTCATTACCCGCACTGTCATTACAATATTGTTGTTACATTACTGTCATTACACTGTCATCATCACCCTGCTGTTTGTTATAATTCTGTTATGACACCACTGTCATTACACCACTGTTGTTACACCACTGTCATGACACCATTGACCATACACCACTGTTGTTACACAACAGTCGTGACACTGTCATTACATCACTCATTACAGCACTGTCATGACCCCTCTGTCATTACACCTGTGTCATGACATCACTCATGACACCACTATCATTACATCACTGTCATGACACCGTTGTCATCACATGATTGTCATTCCATCACTGATGACTTTACACCTCAATTATGTTTGCATGACTCGTTACGTTACTGTCCTGATACAATTATCATTGTGTTTTGGACATGATATTTTATTCCAGTCATGGCTGTACTGGACTTTTCAATTCATTTTAGCGATAGGGTTATCATTACATAGCATTTTACTCCAGTGATGGATGCATGCAGTTACCATAACATAGCATTTTTACTGCAATCATGGATGTACACGATTATCATTACATACCATTTTACTTCAAGTCATTCATGTTATCACAACACACTACTTTACTCCAGCCCTCCGGGGGTTGCAACCTTGTCGTGGTCAGAGGGCTTGTGCGGTCCTGTGATCCCTTAGGCTTTGCTGGGGGGGGCATCAGTACTTGAACACAGGCTTTTTTTTTTTTTTTTAATGCTTCTAGGCCTGAAAAGTCAAGTCGCTGTCTGGCCTAAGCATAACGTGGTAAGGAGTTGATGCCCCTGGTAGGGCCTCCCATGTCAGATAGGCTAAGGGTGAGGATCCTGACTGATAGTAACCCGCCTTTTTCCTTTTATCTTCTGCCTTCTTATTTGGCTCTTTTCTATCTTCATCTCCCCTTCAAGTCTTCTTTCCCACACACTTCTTTTCTCTGTGGTCTTCTTGAGGACCACTGTGTTTGCCGTGCAGTGCATCCTGTGATGGGGGAGAATGGGATCCTGGAGGCTGAGACCGCTGATGTGACTGCGGTGCATCAAGTCAACACACCTCTTTGGCCTGGACTTCCTCTAGACAGGTGGTCGAAGTGGCCCACTTTGATCAAGTGGCTGGTAGTGTGGATGCCCTAGCTCAGGCTAGAGGCGGCAGCTTGGGTCAAACAGGTTTGGGAGCTTCTGTGGCAGGGACGCTTTCAGGCCTGTGTATATCTCTTTTGAAATCCTGGTGCCCAGATATACTGGAATTCCATATAAAATGGGCATCCACCTTGTGGGACTCGGTGGCAGGTGGGAATCGAGAGAGATGAATTTTAATGAATACAACATGGCACCAAAAACTAAAAAAAGACACAGGCAAGATTCGGTAACAGATACAAATACGGATTCAGAACATGAGACAAGAAACCTTTCAGGCTTCTGGCCCAGCTGGCTGATCGTTGAGGGGGCGGATGAAGATAGACCTCTGTCGGGCCTGAGTCCTTTTGCGATTGCAAAAGGAATCAATGGCCTCAGTGGCAAGCCAAAGAGCATCAAAAGATTCAGGAACGGGTCACTTTTGGTTGAGTGCTCTTTCAAGCTGCACTCGGAAATGCTATTGAAATCAACGACGTTGGTTGATCGACAGATCAGGGTGTCTCCACACAAAACTCAACTCGTCGAAGGGAGTAATCCGGTGCAGAGATCTGAGAGGAGTGTCAGAGGAAAATCAAGTCAGAACTGGCATCGCAAGGAGTAAGTGACCAATGTTCATCGTCTACTTGTATGCAAAGGCAATGACAGAGTTCCAACTGACACCCTCTTCTTGACCTTCTGCTCTACTTCTCTCCCTGAGTCGATCACGGTGGGCTACCTGAGAGTCTCAGTGTCGCTGTACATCCCGTCCCCTCTGCGCTGTTTCAAGTGCCAGAGGTTTGGCCTTGTGAGGGATAGATGCACAGAAGAAGAGGTGTGTGGTACCAGCTGCCAGCCCAGTCCACCAAGGTGTGTGACAGTCACCACTTTGTGCCAATTGTGGAGGCAAGCACCCACCATCATCAAAGACCTGCCCAAACTGGTTAAAGGAAAAGGAAATTCAAAGAATCAAAACCGAACAGAGAATCCTGTTTTTTGAGGTGAAAAAGATTGTAATGAAGAGTCAACCAACTGCTGGGCTCTCGTTTGCAGCTGCAGTATGGAAGCCAACAACAGTCAGCATCAGCGTGCAGACGGTCAAATCCTCGTTTGCCTAGAGAGAGCCAGAAACAAAGTCTGTAGCCTCAAGTAGAAACACTGCATGCGACCAACCCCAGCAGTCCTCACCTGCAGATACAACTCAGTCTTCAAAACCCACTCCTGTCCCCAGACCATCAGGGGGCAAAAGACCTACAGGCCCTTCAGGCAGCAGAAAGTGGAAGTTGTTGAAGTTCAAGACCCTCAAAATCCTCCAAAGGGCACCCTACAGCTGTCAACAAGGGAGCTGGAGGTTCTGGAGGAAAGGCAAAATCACCGCCTAAAAAGAAAGGGGGCCAAATATTTTATCAGATCGAGAGAAAAAAAAGCGGAGAGAAAACACAACAAATTTGCAGTTCTCTCGGATCTAGAAGATGTCGACATGAAATGAAAGGAACTTGCTGGTGAAGAGTTACAAGATTTATTTTCCTTCACCATATCTCTTTTATGATGGACACAACCATCTTCCATTGGAACATTCGAGGTCTCCATTCCAATTTTGAGGAGCTTCAACTTCTTTGCCAAGATTTAAAGCCAGCTGTAGTAGCTCTTCAGGAAACGCAGCATGCACAAAAGAAAAGTCCTTTTCTGTTTCAGGTTTTAATGTACTGTCTAAACCAGCCCAACCTACAGCTCTTGGAGTTTTAGGTGGGGTCTCATTACTCATCCACAAATCTTTGTTGTTCAGCCCTGTCAACCTTACATCTTCTCTTCAAGCTTTAGCTGCTAGAATCTTCCTACATAAAACAGTGACAGTTTGTTCCCCGTATATACCTCCATCATCATCTGTCAGTCGACAAGAACTGATTAGCCTCATGGAAGAAACTCCCATGACCTTTCTTGCTTCTAGGGGACCTGAACGGTCACTGTCCTCTTTGGGGCAGTGTAGACACCTCTCCCCGAGGTCTTGTTCTGGAGGATGTCTTCTCTGAGCTTGACCTTTGTTGTCTGAATGATGGCTCTCCAGCATATCTACATTCTTCAAATGGCACTCTGTCTTGCATCGATTTATCAGTATGCGATCCTTCACCGGTTTTGGACTTTGATTGGAGTGTTCAGGATGATCTGCATGGAGGTGCCCATTTTCCAATAGTCTTGAGACATAAATCGTCGGAACACATCATCTGACCAGAACGTCGTAACCTTAGAAAAGCAAACTGGGATCTTTTTGCTATGAACATACAAAAAGAATTAGTGGAGGATCAGGTTCTTCAAAGTCCTGACCCTGCTGAAACCTTGACGAACATCATCATCAGCTGTGCCAAGAACATCATTCCGGCTTTTACCACCAAACCTCATATGCCAAAAACTCCCTGGTTTAATGCTGAGTGCCAACAAATCCACAGTCAACGCCAGAAGGCTCAACATGTTGCTGTCGCAGGCCATCAATACCTGCGCGAGGGCCCACCAAAATCTCCGTGCCAAATCTCGCTACATTTTCAAAAAGTGTAAACGTCAGTCTTGGAGAGACTTCTGCTCCAAGTTGACTTCAAAGACCTCCAAGAAGAAAGTATGGAAAGTGATCAGGAAAATTAGTGGGGAAAATACAAATCCTTCTATCCATCACCTGAAACTTGCAGAAGCCCTGATCACAGATAAACAATGTGCTGGCCTCAATTATTGAAAAGAACTCTTCCTCTGCAAATAAAATGCCTGCTTTTCTGAAAAACAAAGTTCTGAAAGAAAAATCTCCTTGTAACTTCTCATCAGACAACACTGAAGCCTACAATCTGCCATTTTCGATCAATGACCGAAAATCAGCTCTGCAAACCTGCAACAGTTCTGCTCCTGGCCTGGATGACATCCACTATCAGCTCTTGAAAAACATCTCCCAGAAAGCTGTCTCCAGACCTTTCTGAAAGTCTTCAACAATATCTGGTCCGGAGGGTGTTTTCCACCGTCCTGGCGGAAAGCCCTTGTCATACCTATACCCAAACCTGGAAAAGATCTTTCGAACCCATCCAGTTAACCACCGGATAGCTTTGACCAGCTGTGTCTGCAAACTGATGGAAAAAATGGTCCATGCTCGACTCATGTGGAAACTTGAAACGCACGGCCTTCTGGCGAAAGAACAGTGTGGTTTTCGCAAACATCGTACTACAGTGGACCATTTGATCTGGCTAGAATCTACGCTTCGGAATGCCTTTATTAACAAACAACGTGCAGTGGCTGTATTCTTCGACTTGGAAAGCCTACGATACCACCTGGAAATCTGGGATTCGTCATGATCTCCATGATCTTGGTTTTTTGGGTTTATCTTCCACTTTTTATTCAAAATTTTTTGGCAGAACGACAGTTTCATGTCCGGGTTGGCACCACTCTCTCTGATGTTCACGAGCAGGAGTTGGGTGTTCCACAAGGGAGCATACTGTCTCCTGCCCTTTTTAGCATCAAGATCAACAACATTGTCAGATATTTTCAACAAGGTTTCAGACTGCTCACTGTTTGTGGATGATTTTGCTGTTTATGCAACTGGAAGCCTGTACCCGAGTGTCAGAGCAGGTTCCAGCTTTGTGTGGACAAAATTCATCAGTGGGCAGATGAAAACTGCTTCACTTTTTCTCCAACGAAGACACAGTGCATTCACTTCCATAATTTTCATCGTTTTTTTTTGCAGATTCTGAAATTCAAATAGGGAAATCCCCCATTTCAGCTGTCAAAGAGGCCTAGGAGTTATTTTTTTTTTTAGCAAAAACTCAACTTTCTCAGCCACATAAAAAACCTCAAAACTTCTTGCCAGAAAACTCTGAATAGCACACACTGACTGGGGTGCTGATAAGAAAACTTTGCTGCACCTCTACAGAGGCTTGGTCCCGTTAACTCCCGGATTGTCCTGTTGCGAGTATAAGAGGGTTATGCCCAGAAAGAGTTTTCAAAATCTGAAAGATTTCTGAATAAGTTCTCATACGATTTTCGATCCCCTTCCAGAAAGAAGGATGTATCATGGGCAAACTGACTTATTTTTATCTCTGAATCTGCAATCTGTATGCCTTTAATATCACTACTTTGTCTTATTTTACATGCTAACACTTTAATATCACTACTTTGTCTTATTTTACACGCTAACACCTGAGCACAGAGAACAAAGAGATATGGTGATACGGGATCTCCTTATCGACATCTACACTGAATTGCAAATCTTTCAGAAACTTTACCGTTAACAGTACTGATGATGTAATATTTGAATAGAAAGCAGAGATCCACTGACAATGTCTTCCACAAAACCAAACGTTTTTAGTACATTCTGCATATAACATCAATTTACAGAGTCAAAAGCTTTTTCAAAAATCTATTGAAACTAGCAATCCCAGTAATTGGTTGTCGTCCAAATAGTGTATCAAATCATAAACCAAATGAATATTATCACCAATATATCTTTCACTTATAAATCCTGTTTGGTCTTCATTTATAAGATTTGGTAAAACAGTTTTTATCCTATTTGCAATACAAGCTGACCCTATCTTTTATGCAATGTTAAGTAGTGAGATTGGACGCCAATTTTTAAGAAATTCTCTTGGTTTATCGCCTTTGGGACAGATATGTAATTGACCCTTCTTTTTGCGTTGTTGACATCTCTTTTTCCCTAAAACCTCATTTAATGATCTGATAACAATGCCTCCTATTTGTCTTCAAAAGGCCTTATAAAAATCAACGGTCATGCCATCTGTTCCGGGGCTTTTCCCATTACTCATATTTTTTAATGCGATTGAAGCTTCCTCTACAGTAATTGGCCCTTCAAGAGATTCAGATTGAATTTCACTTAATTTTGGGGAATGGTGGTAACATAGCCTTCTATTGAGAGCGAGTTGTTTCCTTCGTTTTATACAGGTGGCCATAGAATTCTTTTGTTTCTTTAAATTTATCTTCTATATGTTCTAATAAGTCTCCTGTCCTGGAGATAAGTTTAAAAACCTGTTTGCTGACAAAGTGTCTCTTTTCAATGTTACAATAATAGTTGCTTATTTTTTTTCTCCTCTACAAGTGTAGGTGGCACGGGATTATTTCGTCTAATTTAGTTTTCCTCAACTCCACCAGTGTTTTCTTGTTTTCATGAACAAGTTTACATCTCTACTTCTGATTTTTCTGTTTTCTTTTCTAAGGAAAGAATTTCATGTTCAAGCTTTCGTTCTTTTCATTGTTTTCTTTTTGTAACTGTATTCCATTGTTGTTTTGCGTATTTCCATTATCAATGTGTCCAAGAACAGCTGATCCGAGATTGTCAGAGCTAAGTCTTCAACTGGAATATTTTTCAAGTGTTCTATCATGCGCTAGGGCCGCATATTGTTCTTTTGTTTGTCTAATTGTTTCATTAAATTTATCGACAAAAATTGTGTCTTTTTGTCTTTTGACACAAGAAAGAAATCAAGTCTGTTTTGTTGGGGTGAGTTTGGTCTTCTCCATGTAAATCTTTTCACTTCTGGATTTGTTTCCCTCCATATGTCGGCTAATTCTAAATTATTCATAAAATCTGTTACCTTCTCTTGTGCTTTAGGATTATTTACATGACAATAGTTATGGTAGTCTAGATCTGGGTTTAGAACTAAGTTGACAATAATCATGGTAGTCTAGATCTGGGTTTAGAACTAAGTTCCAGTCTCCTGCAATAACAATGTTTGGATTTGAGAGATTCTGTACGTTATCTTGAATCATCTGAAAGAACCCAAGTGCGCGCCTATTATCTTGAATCATCTGAAAGAACCCAATCCTGTTTGGTCCGTAAACATTTGCCAGTTTCACATCTTGATCCATAGTTGATACAGTCAAAATAATGAAGTTTCCCTGGATGTCTGAGATAACATTCTTAACTTTAAAATCAAAATTATTGTTAAATAAGATAGCAACACCTCGAAATTGTGATGAAAAAGATACAAAATATCATTCATAGCCCCATTCTGCTCTGATCTGTTTTTCCATTTTCTCTTCAAAGTGCGCATCATGTAAAAAGTAAACCGAGAAACATGTATTCTCAAGTGATTAAATACGTCTCGTCTTTTCGAATAATTACCAATACCTTGGACATTTAAGGATACTATTTTCAAATTTGTCATTGGTTTAACATTTTCCTGTACTAATATGCATTACACTTTGTAATATTCTACACCTGAAGCAAAAAAGGGTAACAACAATCCAGACAATCGCTATGTTCACAGTCAGTGAGTTAAAGCACCTCTTACCTGTTTTGTTATCAGTTTACAAATAAAAGCCCCATCTTTCACTCACACATTCACAGTATCTTTCATCCAAGTACATAATATATTGTCTTCTACCATGAACATCCCATCATTTCCATCTTTATTACTA